>CM076584.1:826973307-827276378 GCA_034641835.2 Pinus albicaulis | reverse complement strand
ATGGAATAGCAAAGCAAATAAAGGATTGAACAACAATTCTGAAATAGAACAGCAAGTCTAAAATGGAACAGCAATTGAATAACTAAGTCCCGCAGGTTGTAACCAAACTTAATCTATTAACTCAAATGCATTCTTTGCAATCAAATAACATTCTTTCACTCTAAAAGCAATTCACACAAATCACACTAATGGAACAGCAATAACTATTAATGAATTATGGAACAGTACTGATAAATCAGAAACGCGCACAACACGAACGTTTAGTATAACAGCTCTGTAACAAAACAGTAAGAACATGCAATTAACTCTTGAAAGGATTAATAACTTGATGCGGAGTCAACACACGATTCTATCTGTAAAAAACCTCAATGATTCAATCTTTAACAAAGCATGTAATATGAACTTATAAAGCATATCAAATTACCAAATAACAATGATAAACAAACCACACAAAAGTCAAGTCGTAATGGTACAGAAGCAAGTGTCCTTCGGGGCCGGGCCCTTAGCCTCCAAGGATACACCGCTTTAAGTTAATCCAGACGCAGAGATGAAATAATCACCAAGCTTTTATTAATGCATCGGTCAAAAATACATTGAACCAGTTCTCAACGAGACTCAATAATCAAAGCTGATGTTTTACAGAAAATTACATAAAAGCGTATCCTATCTATCAAGCTAACAGTGTTGTCCCTTTATATAAAGGTGACGGCGGAGATGTCCAAGTAACATGATAAATAAAGCAGCGATCCCTCAGGATCGAAGATCCTGAGGGATTCGCCAAACTGTTAATTCTTCATCCTTTCCTTTCTTTGGCGCCGAGCTGGTGTCTTCTCCTTCTTTTCCGAGCCGATTTGCTGTAATCTATTTAGCCTTGTTTGCATTCGGTTCTCGTTCAGAGGGACAGCAGTTATCTCGACTTTGTCCTTTCCTTTGGAACGGAAATTCCTCGTTTTCTCCTTTTCCTGTACAGAAAATAACCATTATCAGTGGCTAAGTCTTGCATATCAATTCTCACATGTTTTGTTATGGTTCCTTATTACTTTCCAAATTCATGATACAAAAAGGTTCACAAATTCTATTAAAAAGCCACTGAAATAGTCATCAAAAGCATACCCATGATACTCTCTTGTAATATCTAATCCCAACTTTTCCATGATTTCCTTTGGCATCAAATTGTGTGAAGCACCCGAATCGAGCATAGCATTATGCAATATATATTCATGCAACCTCAAACTGATGTAAAAAGGAGGAACATTACTGTCAGGAGACTCACCATTCAATGCAGGCCCAAAAATCAATTCCGGCTAATCATCCTCAACATTCACTATGTCAATCATTGGATCAAAGTTCAGAATTTTGGTGACTTGACTACGGTAGCTGCTGTTCTTCATAATCTCCGTCAAAGGAATGGATATTTTCAGTTTAGAAATTTCATTTTCCAAGCTAAATGCTGAAACCTTCTCGACCTCTTTAACTGGAATTTCCTTCTTTTCAGCCTTGTCTTTCACTATGTTTGACTGATTTACCTTCTCAGCTGATGACACTTTACTTGCTGCGGGGTCAATTGTCTCTTTCCCTCTTTTCTGTGGTATTGGTGAATCTGTCTTTGGTGCTGAAGCTTCCTTTCTTTTCTGAATGGGATTTATAGGCACATCTCGATTCCTCAATGAATATTGTTTCTGCTGAGCAGTCAGTGCATTCAAATATCCTCTTTGGTATTCATCTGACTCTTCTTCTAAATCAGCATCATTTGTTAAGATAAAATCCTCATCTTTCTGAACAACTGAACTTTCACCATACTCCTCTTCCTCAGTAATATAAATAGGCAAATCATCAGGGGTGAAGAAATGATTTTGCTCACCTGACACATCATCATCATCATCAGAATCATGACTCACAAAATTCTGCAAAAGAGGAGTCTTAACCGGCTGTTGGGCTGCTGGCTCTTGAGCTCTTTGTTCACGCTGCTTAATTCTGAATTGTGGCTGCTGCTGGCCACGGAAATTTGGATTTCGAAACTGTGTTTCTGCTTTGTCAAGATTCATTCTTCTTAAAGCCTTTTCCAACTCACGAGCTAAGTGTTGTTCTGATATAGATGTAGAAGGCTCTTCCTTTATTGTCACTCTTTTCTCCGCTTTCAACCGTGCTCTTTTATCATTCAAATTTGCCTCAACACTAACAGCGACCTTCTGCATATCTTCTAAAGTAGGTGGATCTCTATCACGAAGGGAATAAGCCATCTCCGGATCAAAGCCGTCCGGGAATTTAAGGAGAGCAGATTTTTTGGACGGTCTCAAATCATCTGGAATAGCATTATACACTGTATTTAATCTAATAATATAATCCTGAACCGACTCACCAGGATTACGTTTGAGATTTGTATATTCTGAAGTAATCTGCAGCGGATCCTTTTTCATCTCCCATCGGTCTAAAAACTGCCTCTGAAGTTCTGCCAATGTATCTATGCTTCTTTGTGGCAAGGCTCTGAACCATTTCCGTACCTCTCCTCCAAAGGTTTGCACAAAAAGCCTCATGGTCACATTTTCTTCATCAATCTCAAAACGATCAAAGAAATCTGCCATATTGTCTACATGCTGTTGTGCAGGAAGACTCTGTGGAGTGCCATCAAATGTCGGGATCTTACTCTGATAGTCTGCGGGCATATCATTCAACTGCTGGGGTAAAACAAGGGGTGCAAAACGAGCAGCCATAGCTCTTGGTGGATTGAAAACAATCTGTTGTCGAGGAGATACAGGAGGAGTAGGAGTAGTAGGTCTATGAGATGTATTCAATGGAAACGGAGAAAATACTATTGATTGCGGATCAGAGAACTCAGGCTGAACCGGAATGATAGGGACAAAAGGAGGTTCAGTAGGGATCCGTGAACTTGATGAAATTTCAGATGGGTCGAGAACTTGTGAAGCAGATTCAGTAAATTCAAAAGTATTAGTATCCTCAATAGAAATTTGCAGCTGTCTATCCAAGTACTGTGAAAAAAATCTATATTGCAAATCTTCAGTAAACAATGGATCTGGGACTAATCTTGACAATTCAGTTTCGGAAAAATTCACAAACAAAGATGTCTCAAACTGTGCATCAAAGGGGATTTCATCAACATATATGATTTTGACAGGACAGGATGCAGATCGGGTAAGTACTCTGGAACTCTCAAAACTCAATTGGCTTTCTCTCTCAGAACTTTCTTGACTGCCTTGTTTTCTAAGGGTCCTTGGAATCAGATTCGGATTTTCGAAGATTGTTGGTGGATCAGGGTCAGGATTCGCCCTAGTATTTCTTCTTGAAGCCAGTGTATTGATCTTCTCGGAAAACAAAAATTACAAGGAACACAATCAAATATTTTCAGCCTTTCGACTTCTAGACTCAATCATCCAAAAGGTCTAGAACGAATAAATATACTGGGGTGATTTACCAATCAAGTACTGAACACACAAGCTTACCGGAGATCGACTGAAGCAGCGTTTATCTACTTCCGCTTATGCATAACAAAAGCGTTTCGAAAGCTACCTGGCGTGACTTCAGACTCCGTCTAAGACTCGTGGAACAAACACATCAACAAGCAAACCATTGAGATTATTCCCCAGTATGGTCACCACTATGTTAGCACTCAAATCTACCTCAGGCTGAAATGAAGTAAAACTCAAGGCTACATCAAACCACGCTCAGCCTCGTAGCTAGCCCTACGAGGACAGGAGAGGGCTCTCTCCGTCAATCTCGAGAAAATAAGCAATAGGATGCGAGATGACTAACAATAAGAACTGATTTTAGGCTAGTAAAGAGATATGTATGTTTGATTTTGGGTTTTTTGGGTTTTCGCTGGAGTAATGGGAAAACAAGTTTTGGGTCCGGGGATAAGGTCAGACCTTTGCAGAGTTCAAGCTGGGGCGAGGTAGGTGATGATCTTGATGCTTTCGAATTGGATTTATGGATAGATTAGACCGACGAGGAGCTGAAGAGGGCAAAGAAGAACTTGGATCCTCTCCAAACAGCTGAAAACATATAGAACTAACTGAATTCAAAGGCCAAGCACTGTAAAAAATGGATTCAACCTTAATCACTCATTCAATTTAGTTCAGAAGCATAATGAAAGGATGGCAACATTAAACATGAAGAAAATTACAGTAAACAAAGGAGAAACATCATCAAGAACAGAACACCACAAGGATCCCAACAAGTGCCGCAAAACCCCTGATCTTTCCTTAGCCAAAATATGAAAGTATGTACAATAGTATCAAAATTATCCCAAGAGTCCAACCTGTAGAATGCCTCAGAAATTACAATATATAGATCACTCTAAACCCTTTCCCCACCTCTAGGGGTCGAATTCCCTCTTCAGGGATCAGTTTCAACCAATTCTAATCATGGAACTACAATCTAGGCAGCTAACAACTTCCCTCTAAAAGAGTGGAAACTGATCCATTACATGATTTCTTACACATTTGAGAGTGAATCTTCTAGAAGAGATAAAAACAAGCCAAAGTTACATGCCAAACATGAATTTACATCATAAAAACCCAAGAATTTTATCCATAGGCAAAACTGGTCCATAATAGGCGAAATACTGAGCTGGCAGCTGAAAAACTCAAAAAATTCTCAAGGTGGGTCGCTCCTGAACTGCGTGGGTCGCTCATTTTGCAGGCTGATTTTGAGGTAGCTCCCGACATCCAAATTGAGATCATGATAGCTCGTTGGAAAGCCCTGGATGTCTACTTTCCAACCCAAGTGGAATTTCTGAATGTGGAGTTGATTTGACCCTCCAAAACCTCATTCTCCCAGAGGTACTTCCTGCTGGTGCAAAAGGTGGCAGCAAGGTGTTTTTTATGGTGTTTTTGAGCTGTTTGACCATCCAGATTTTGTCAAAATGCTAAGTTGACTTCAGAGGATGCATATTTGACCATGAAAAATCCAAAAATGTAAAGATCTCCTCCATCAAGTGTCTCAAAAAAATGCGAGCGCATGAGCGCGCGACCCACCTAGCCACAAAACCTGTTTTTTAAACCAAAAATTTGGAAATGACAAAATTTTCTCCGAATTTGCCCAAATTCAGAGCGGAGGTCCTCCATCATGTGTCTTGACCAGTCAATGAAGCCTCGGCCAAAATCCGAAGTGGATTAGGCCTTTTCCGCCGTCGAAGTGCCTTGCGCAACCTCCTCTTCATGATCTTCATCCTCGCTTTGCAAACATGCATGCGAGCCCAGTAATGGCCTTTCATGTGGCGAAGCATGTCTTTGTCGCGATTGGCCTTCTCCAATAGCTTCTCTAGATGTATATTTACCCGAGTGAGTACAGTATCTCGGTCAGCTGGTGTCATGTCACCGGGCCTCTTTCGATTCCACTGCCTGTCCTCACGGATTTGGCGCACCTCATAAAATGTGAGCTCATCCTCGAGCCGCTTGTTGCGCTGCTCCAAATAGTTAATCACCCACTGAGCCTTCTGCAATTGGTCTTTCAGCTGGTCATTCTCGGCCCTTTGCTCCTGGATGACTTCCCTCAGCTTCGAGCTAGGAGAGCCCGTATCAACATCAATGAGATTGTGAAATCTGTGTCCCTGCCTCCCGATGGGCCCTCATCATGCATGGGCTTCTTGCCTCGTTTGTACCCGTACTCCAGACTGGAGAAGAAAGCGAGACCCTTTCCACATCACGTGGAGATAATACTCGCCGTGTCGATGAAGTCGGCAGGACCCCTTCCACCTCACGTGGAGATAGTACCCGCCGTGTCGCTGCAAATAAGGCCCCGTGGCCTCGCTGATATGTCTGAACCAAAGGAGTAATGATATGCCCAACCTCAAGCATGTCCGGCTGGTATGAGGGCTCTCCTGCATCATAAACTGCCTCGGGAGGCTGCTGTGGCACTCTGAAAAAGTCTCTAGAAATGAAATCCTCCCAAGTGATGCCCTGCTCTGCCAACTGATGTGACACCAAGATTTTGATCAAAGCGAAATGATATATACTCCTGTACTGCTGCACTGGGCTCGTCTTCTTCTGCACAAATGTAACCATCTTCTCTATGTTGCGGTATATGAAATAAGGTATATTCATCATACGCACCCTTGTGAAGTGCATCAGCAAATGAACATGATATGAGAAAAGACGGGCATACCTGCCTTCACAACTGAAATACTGAATAATGAGCCTCATGAGTGGTGCATACTCATCTCTCAAGAACCGGAATGGAAAGACTCTGCCCAAGTAAGCCACATATCCAGTTTTAACATATGGCTCATAGTGAAATTTCTCTAACTGCTTACCCTTACTCCATTCCTCGCCTATGTTCGGTATGCCAGTGGCTTGAGCAATAGTCAAAGGCGACACAATGAAATCAACCCCAACAAGGTTTACCCGATCACCCCGCAAATGAAGAACAAACAAACGTGCCAATTCACGATGAGGTCGGGTTTGTACAACCATCTCACAAAATCTGAAACATGACAAGAATCGAAAACAATCCATAGCTAATGGACATGCTTGCAACCGAGCCAAAGAGGTAGGCTCCTCTCTGCGATGATCACCACTTCTGTTTTCTCTGCGGGAAATCCGTGGCACATTACCTTCAGCCACCGAATCACTGCCTGACCCTGGCTCATATTCTGACTCTGTTTCTGACATATCTCTGATCAAACTTTCGGGCAATGTGTACACTGATATGAATGCAGTGAAAGCAAGATTAGGACGTATGTTTAACATTCAATCAATATCCCACCGCCAAAACACCCTCAAGGAATCAATTTATGGATAACATCTCTGCTTCAAATGGGCTGAAAAGACAACATCTCTGTTTTGAATGTAAATGAAGAAAAGGCAGCATCTCTGTTTTGAATGCAAATGAAGTCTTGACAAAATAGGAATAGACAACGTTTCAAAAGTTTGGACACATCCATTCAAAGGAGAGCATGGTATTGACAGTGATATGTTTGTTTGCGAGTTATGACCAAAAATGTTTTCAATGAGCCATTTGAAACAATGCTAACATTGGGCAAACAAAGACATGAGCAAATGCTAACCTTGGGCAAAGCGATTCATTACAAACATGAGATATGTGACTCAAAGGTTTGATAAGGCATACAATAACAATGGTGACAGAGATATTATGGGTATGAGAGCAGATTTGATTTTCATGTTTTATGAAAGGCTGACCATATCACTGTTTCAGACATCAAACCCATTTTTACACCATTGATTTTCATTTTAACCCTGAAAACAGTAATCTCATAACAGCGGGGTTATAAAACCTTCATTAGCATATTAGAACCATGTATGATGACACAAAAACGTTTGCAAACCCCAAATGATTGAAGAAAACCTGCTTTGAAGGCAACTGGAGTCGATCTGAGCGCTCTAACACAATTCCGAAATGCTGTCTCTGCGTGGGTCGCGCAGGCTCAGTTTGGGTCGCGCAGCCCAGGTGGGTCGCGCAGGTGCAAACCCACTGTGCTAAACCCGTTCTGTTTGGGTCGCGCAGCCCAGGTGGGTCGCGCAGGCTCAAGTTGGGTCGTGCAGCCCTAAAACACTGTCCACGCCTTCCAAAAATCCAAAATCGGCCTTCAATCTTGCAAATACGTTTTGGGAGCGATGAAATCGGTTCAAATGAACTTGTTTGGCCTTTATACTCTTCACAAATATCTTCCCAATCAGATTTCATTTCAAATCTAACTTTAAACCCACATTACAAATGTTTTTGTAATTTTCACTTTGGCTTTTAAATACAAACTTTGCTTTGGCTTCTCTGAGGTCGATACTGATGATTTTATTGTCTTTTTGCAGGAATATGACTGTCTTAGCTAGAGGAAAGACCAGGGGTCTGCTTCTACAATGTCTTCATGCGGAACAATTACAAATTTATTATAAAATGATAATGACAAATTTCTAGTTCCAAAACAGAGTTTTGGACTAGAAATGTATTTTTAAGAAAATGACGATGATAATAAAATAGAAATCACAAGTGCTGGAATTTCCTCACCTTGCAGGCTTGATGACTAGTGTATAAATGACTCATAAACCCTAGACACCAAGACCTAGGACACTTATTGACAATTTTAATGACCTCATGTATCATGACAATAACTATGAATAATTTTTTGAGGAAAATTTTTTAAAATAGCACTGCAGGTGTAATATGAGGAAACACAAGATGACATAACCCTTCGTCAGTTCATGGAATGATCCTAGTGATATGCAAAGAAGTGAAACAAGTGAGACACCTAATAATGAAAATGCAAAAGACGAAATGATCACTGACGGAGGGCAGCAAGGGCTGACTCTAACAAGATCCATGTATCCAATAAATTATTCTAGAGACTGTCTCTGTTTGTGCAGTGAAGTAGGTACTCCTACATGCTCTTCTACATCAAGTCTCAATCTATCAGCTTCCATGGTGCGCCTTCTACCATTTCTGGTGGATGGCTGTGCATGAGTGTTTTCAGCCACTCCATGATCCTTCGCATGTGATTGCTCCACATCTTGAGATTCATTCATTGGAACCAAGAGTTCCTCATCTGCATGAAAATCCAACTCCCTCTCAAGGGAAAATCACATGGCTTTCTCCTCATCAAAATTTATATCCCGTCTTGTAACAGTCATCCTGATGTTTTGAAAATACACCTAATAGTTGTGGGGTGTATTAGTGTACCCCAAAAATATCCCAATATCTGCTATTGGTTTGAGCTTCTTCCCATCGTCTTTGGTCACATGCACACAAATAGATGAGCCAAAAATTTTAAAATATGAAACATCATGTTTCTTACCAGAAAAATCCTCCTCTAGTGTACTCATGCCAAGTATATGATGAGGACTACGATTTTGAAAAAATACCACTATGTTACATGACTCAACCCACAGATGCAATGGTAGGCCCTGATCATGCAACACCACTTGTGTTGCACCCACAATTGTTATGTTCTTTCTTTCTGTCACCCCATTCTGTTATGGGTTATGAGGCATAATCAACTCTCTCTGAATTTCTTCTTTGCTACATGAGTTCTTGAATTCATTGGAGATGTAATCACCACTATTGTTGCTCCTAAGAGCCTTCACATAATTCCCCATATATTTCTCCACCAGTTCTTTGAACTCAAGAAATTTTGAGAACGTCTGATATTTATTCTACATGTAGTAGATTGAACATTTTCTAGGAAAATCATCAACAAAGATCACATGTGCTTTGTTGTCGAAGTAGTAGAGAATGGTCCAAACATGTCTGAGTGAACTCTCTCAACAATTTCCGAAGCTCGGTTCTCCTTCTCTTTAAAATTGGCCTTTGCGTACTTCCCCATATTACATCCCTTGCATGTGTCTAACTATGCAAGGGTACCCTTTGGAAGACCCGTAGAAATATGATGCATGACCTTCAAGGCTTTGTGGTGTAGATGGCCCAATCTCCTGTGCCATAACTCACCCTCATCCCAACTCACCACTTTGTCTACCTTACCAATAAATGTTGTGCAACCATCTACATCAAGTTTATAGATATTATTCACATGAATCTGAATCTTCTTGGTTTGTCTTGTGCCTTTGTGGCGAAGGAAATCTTTCCCTTGAATGAAAACGACATCATAGCCTTTATCCTCCAACATTGCGACTAAAACTAAATTTTTCTTCAAGCCTTGTCTTATCAATCTCCCCAACTTCCTAGGTTGAAATTAGGAGTGAAGAAAGGTAACCAAAAACCAAATTTTAGCTAGGTAGCTAGCCCTAACTAACCAGAGAGGGCACTCTCTGTGTCACTTTTTAAATATTCAATTTCAGGTTGAGTACTAGATTTTATGCTAGATATGGATTAATTTATTTTAGAATTTTTTTAATGATTTGTTTGTTGGATAAAAGTTATAATCAGTGAAGCTAGAAATGATTTCAAAGACTAAATTGTAGAAAACATAGCAAGGGAAGATAGGAAAAATATTTGAGCAAAATTAATTTGTCATTTTTGTATATTGGTAGAAAAGAGAGGGGCTAGAATGAGCATTTTGCTTAATTCATTCATTAGAAGAAAAAAAAATTGTAAAAATCTTAATAAACAGAACATATGACTAATCTCTTCTTATAAAATAATGATATTTTACACAGAAAATGGAATGGAAATGAAATAATAGAGAAAACAAAATTCTCAAAAGAAATACCACATGAATCTCATAAAATTTTTGCATTTCCTTTGATTTTCATTAATATCAGGTCCACAGTAATACACAGAGTCCAAAAAATTGATTATCCAACAATAATACTTCGCACATATAAGTATTTATAGAAAAATAAAATTACAACAGTTACATTTAAGGCTATCATAACTGATAGAAAACTAAATTCTAGTTGCATCATGGAAATAAATTTAATCTTCTGTGTTGGCACTGCTTGAACTGAAAAATGTTGCTGAAGGAGATGTTTGCAGGTTGTGTTGGCTGTCAATTGACTCTTGATCTGGAAAATTTTTACTTTTCTAATTTTACTAATTACTCCTGAAATTCACATAATTTTTTCTATTTCTCTTCATCAGGGATAACTAATTTTGTTACCCTACGATAAATTTCATCTTATTAAGTGTATTTAGAAAAAGTGGGCTTCACCATAAATACATGTTTGATCTCATAGTGAATGTAAATGTCATTGCTTAATGCTCCCAACAATGCCTTTCTTGTTAATGTGCCTTTAATATTTGAAAACTTAACAGTATGCCTGGAAATTTCCTTAATTAATTTTCCATAGTCTTCTTTGATCATCAATTTATCATTAAGTACAAAAATAGAAGGAAAAATTTTTGTGTCAGAGACTCTATTCTGCTGAAAAATCTCTCAACTGTAACCTCCAGACTGTGAAATTTTTCTTCAAGTTAAAGAATCAAATTATTCTTTGTTAGCACTTTCTTCACTTTCAGGATTGTTTATGTTCTGTCATCAATGCCTAATTCATCCATCTCATACCTGTTCCTTGAATTTAGAATTCTAATAATATTGTTTTTTATTGTAGGCTTGTCTCCTAGTTGTTCTTTGATTGTTGTAATGGCCTCATTTTCCTTTTGTATCAGCTCTTTTTTCTCAAATATGATTTGGATACTTGGCCAAATCTCACTGATAGACTTTGTGATGTCTTCCCATATAATGTCTTTCACCTGGCTCAATGTATTTCTAATAGATGACTTTTTTTTCTCTTTCTGTAACCTCTCAATCAACTTCTCTATGCTTCGGCTGCATGCGAACTATTAACATTAGAATTCTGAATTTAAAATAATTTATCTCTTCTTCTTGAATGGACATGTTATGAACTGCTTTGTTAAGCTACTTAGCTCCATCTACAGTGCTTATTGTAGAATATTGAGCTATAGGGATGGCCGCCAGAGGCATTGCTTCCAAAGGAACCTTTGATGTTTTTACTGTTGCTTCCTTTTCCTTTATAATATTTTCTAACTATGATTCCATCTGCTTTAATTGAGCATTATACTCCATTATCAACTTCATCATATCTACATTTTGAGATTCAATTTCTTCAATATCCTTTGCTAAAATATCTTCCGTAGCTAGAATTTTTAGTTGTTTTCTCAATGTTGCTATGTCAGCGTTTTTCTTCTTAATGATTTCTTTAATGGAATTGACATTGGATAGATCATACCCAATTTTAACCACTAAATCTTCTAGATTTTTTATTCTTGTTTCTTTTGCAAATGATGAAATCTTCTCTATTTTCAACTGGGATTGTACATTTGCGAATGAAACATGCAATTTTGATAGACTCAAAGTAGTATTAGTGAGAGTTGATGAAATCATCTCACTAGTTTTCTTATGTAGCTCCATTTTATCTATTGGATGAACTTATTTTGTATCAAAATAAAATGTATCCCTTTTATAATCTGCTTCAGACTTTGGGTGTGGAATTTGTGCTTAAAGAAATGAAAATTTCATTTTCCCTTTTCTGAATCAAAGGCTGAAAACAACCTGCTCTGTGAGCTAGGAGTTTGTTTCCAAAACTGGTTGTATGTACCTATCTTTAAAATTTCATTCGTCAGTTTTATCTATTTGAAAGTGTCAAATACAATCTTCTCCTTTTCCCCTGTAGCAGTTGTGCTAGTATGAATGGCTTTTTGTTAATATTTAACAGCTGTTTCTTACTGATATTTAGAAACTATTGTTTGTTGATCTTTAGAAACTGTAGAAGCCATAGGAGTAGTAGAAGTTCCTTTATCAACTACTTGTGTGGAAGGAGTTGTCTCTTCAGTAATGATGATTACTTCTTTTTCTCACTTCTTATTGGGATTGACCTTAGGATTAATTTTTGTCTTCTTCTTGTAATTAATTTTGAACTCTTTGCTAAATGAATCAGTCATTAGAGATGACTGATCTTATCTAACTCTTTTTTCTCCTCTTTCTTGTGCAATATGAGTCTGCAACGCTTGTGTAGACAATGTATGTTATTTAGAATCCTGTAGTGTTCCTTCTGTCCATTCAAGCTAATTCATATAATTTTAAATATCTAGTCTAGCTGTATGAAAATATGGTGTATATTTATTCTCTATCCTCAGTTTTGAAATGACACAAACTAGATCATAAGACCATGTAAAATTTGGGATAAACTGCATTTGTTTCAACAACTTATATGCTTCCTCCCTTACTTCCCTGCTATTATAGATAAAACGACCTATCTGTGTTTTGATTTTAAATTTATACTTCTTTTTAGCAGAGACAAAATGAACTTCATCGGCATTAATCATTTGTCTAATATACTCCAATGCAAAAATCCTCATCGGGAGGAATTTGGGAAACTTATAAGGGGGAAGTTCACATCCATAACGATTTTTGTATAATTTTGGTAAATATACCAATCCCATGTTCTAGCTTGATCGAACAACTGTTAGCAATATGTCTCTTAAATCCTATCATATTGAATTGATTGTCCTTGATGGCAACTATCGCAGAGGAAGAAATGTATTGTAGCAGAGGCACAGAGGAAGTAAAGAGAGGTAGCAAGGAAGCATAGAAGGAATTTCATTGAGCAGCAGAGGCAGAGGCTAAGGTATTATTTCTAGGTTTACTACCCCAGCTGGTTGATACACTAAATAAGTACATTCTGAGAATCGTAACCCAGGCCACAGACCCTTATCGTATCGGAGCCTGTAAGGCCAGCAGAACAAGTTACAAGAGGTTGCGAGTGCGATTGAAGCCCAGACCCGATGGATCAATGAAATATAATTTAAATATGGTTGAATTCCGATAGAACACTGTTCTGAAACCGTGAGCGGGTTTACGCAGCCGGATTTCCCATATCGCACTGCCTTTCGGAGATAAGTGGTTTTTTCGAGTTGGGGAGTGATTCCATAGAACGGGCGACATGCGTCCCTGTATGACCCCATAAAACTACTTGTCACTGCGCGCCATCACGTGTTATTGTTCGAACCAGGATGCCCATCGAAATTTTTGAGTGTCATTGATCTGGGAAGGAGTCATCGGATGGTGATCGCTTGATGAAGATGTGTGAAGATTAACCAAAGTACGGAGCAGGAATTTGATTGGGTTGCTGATCATATATGTGGGCCCAGTTTAAATTATATTAATTGGGCCATTTCAAATTAATATTTGCGGGTTTAACCAAGGTTGTTTAAATTAAATATAAATTATGATGAAAAGCGATTGGGCCATCATTTTGTATGTTATTCCAAAGTTGGTGGAACGAATAAACCTGGGGGTCGACATATGAAGGTCATTACTAAAGGAAGTTGATTATGTGAAGTTGGTGAAATATGAGACAAATGATGTAATAAACGTGGGTTAACATATGCACATAAACCTGGGGTCGATATATATATATATATATATGCCTTGGGGAGTTCATAATAAAAGGAGAAATTGGATTAATATCTCAATCTCAGATTGAGATATTAAAAAGCCTTAGTTTAATTAATTGCCTGACCAAGAAAATAGAACAATGAGAAGTTGTTTGGGGTTTGGGTAGACCTCGTAGGATTATCTAATTGATCCCATCTAGGAATACCATCAGTGGTTTGGTGGTTTTGACTCATGGTTTTAATAAAGGAAAAAACTATATAAGGAGAGGAGGATTATAGTACAAGGTGTCATGTAGAGGGGTTGATAACGAATAAATCTCTTTAAGAGATATTTGTATGATTGAACTCTGATAGATCTGAATCTACGATGCACCTGTGGATATGATGAAGGATCAAGATCTCTAGATCTAGAAATGACGAATCTCTAGGAAGATCTGCAAAAGAAATGATGAAGACCTGTTGCAAGTCTGATGTACAAATTGAAGACATTTGGTGGATCTGAGGGTTGAAGCCTTCAGTATGAGAGTGGAAGTTTTCTGCCAGTAGAAGATGGTGTTAAAATTAGGGGGTTGGAGCTCCCTTCCAGTATTGACTGGAGAACGAGAGAAGGTTGTAGCCTTCTACAGGTTGGTGACTGTGTGCTGGTATAAGTATGCACCAGTACAAAATTATAAGATGTTTTCTTTATAATAAAAATTGAAGACAGAGACGAAAACAGTGGTGGTTTTCTCCTGAATTGGGTTTCGACCTTAAATACTGGTGTTCATGTGTATTGCTTGTGTGTGATGGTTGATTTTGTTATTACTGCTCATGCTTACTGCTTACTAAACATATGATGAATGAATGATGCAATAATATAAGTAAAGAATTAAATGCATAAAAAGTAAAATGTTCTCCAGTCAGCTCTAAATACTGATTCACCCCCCCCTCTCAGTATTTTTCCCAACAATTGGTATTAGAGTAGGTCCTTCTGAAATGCTTAGCCGCTAGAAGGAATATCAATCAAAATGAGCATTCAAGATGGAACAACATCTATCAGGCCTCCGCTCTTCAATGGAAACAATTTAATATTCTGGAAAACAAGGATGAGATCCTATCTTCAGTCTCTGGGTGCAGATGTATGGGCTATTGTTGAAGTAGGATATCAATATCCAGCCACAGTACCAACAGATCCAACGGAAAGAAAGAATTATGAAAAAAATGCAAAGGAGGTTAATGCTCTATTGGGAAGTCTAAATGAATCATAATTTTTCAAAGTCATGCATTTAAATACATCAAAAGCAATATGGGACAAAATCATTCTAAGCTATGAAGGTGATGCAAAGGTAAAAAGTGTTAAACTCCAAACTCTCAGAATTCAATATGAGAACCTAAAAATGCATAATGAGGAGAGCATTGCTAATTTATTTTTAAGACTTGATGATATTGTAAATCATATGAGAATCTGGGAGAAACAATAACTGAATCTACTTTGTTTGAGAAAGTTTTAAGATCACTAACGACAAATTTTGAGTCAAAATTTTATGCTCTTGAAGAAAAGAAGGATCTTCAAAGTCTTACTGTGGTGCAACTTCATGGCATACTAATTGCATATGAAATGAGAAGAGGAGGACCGTCTGAAGTCAAAGAAGTCGTCTATAGAGCTTCTAAAAAAGGGAAATAAGTTTAAGAGACAGAAGGATCAGGGCATATCTAAGAAGAAGATGAGGTAAATTTTGTAAAGAAACTCTAACTTGGCACAGGACGGTTCAGAGGTAAGCTTCCTTTCAAATGCTTTTCTTGTGGAATAGTTTTCCATTATGCTGCTAAGTGTCCTCACAAAGAAACACATGAAAAAGGAAAGGAAGTAGCAAGAAGGAATAAGAATCGGTTTAGCACTAGAAAAAATTACTATACTCATGAAGACAGTGATGGCTTATCAGATAGTGAGGAAGAATGTGAACAAGATCTTAGACTTCTCATGGCATTTGAAAAAGAGTCTAGAGAAGGAAAAGATACTTTTATGGATGCCTTAGAGAACAATGATTTTCTTGATGAAATCAATCAACTCAAAATATTCTTAGAAGAAAGTAAAATATCCATAGAGACTCTGAAAAATCAGCTTGAAGAAAAGGAGAAACATAATGAGAAATTAGAATGTGAAATAGTAAGTCTAAGAAAAGAAATTGAGAAAGTAAAGAATTGTAATCTTAGATTTTCTAAAGGATCTGAAACCTTAGATGAGATTATCAAGGTACAACATTCTCCTCTTATAAATACATGTCTTGGATATACCGGAGAATCTTCTCAGGCTTCAGCACCAAACTATCTAAAAGCAGTTACAACCAGTATACAACATTCTACCACTCAGCAAGGGAATAAAGAATCTTTGCAGGTAAATCATGACCATCTCAATTCAAAGAACACTAACAGGAATACCCTTCCAAGAAACACCAACCAACAGGTAAATTCAAGTAGAAGATTTTATGATCGCAGAAAGTTCTTCTTCAATGGAAAATGTTTCTCATGTCACAATTTTGGTCCTAAAGTTTTTCAATGTGTTGCATATAAAACCATCATGACAAGAGAAGCAAGAAAGAAAAGGATTGATATTAGAACAAAGAAGAATACATACAACAACTTTTCTCCTCTTCAAAATGAGTTTGAATGTGCTTAGTGCAATAACTTTTGTCATGAAGAATCTGAATGCAGGAGCAAAGTTCAGCCAAAAGAGTATTTTCCTTCAAGCTCCAAAGTGTGGAAAAAGAAGGAATTACAGGTTGAAAATTGTGGCATGGCGTTATTTGCAGAAGGTGAAGAAAATCAATGGTACATTGATAGTGGATGCTCAAAACACATGACAGGTGACAAAAACAAACTTCTTGCATATAGTTCTCTTGAAAAATAAAATAATGTTACATTTGGAAATGATACTCCTGCTGTCATTAAGGGAAAAGGGTTTGTTTTTCTAAAAGAAAAGGTGAAAGCTAATAATTTCATGTATGAGGATGCATTAAAGCGTAACCTATTAAGTGTAATTCAAATGTGTGATCAAGGAACTGAAGTTGTCTTTAGTTCAAAAGAATGTGTGGTACGTGATCTTGATACAGGTAAAACAATTATAAAAGGAAAAAGAACTCCAAGAAACCTGTATGTATTGAAGAACTGCAAATAACAATGTTACTTGAGTAAATCCTCAGAAAACTGGCTATGGCATAGAAGGTTGGGGCATCTGAGCTTCTTTTAAATCAAAAAATCAAGCATACTTAAAGTTTTTCATGATCTTCCCAATATTACTCTACCTGAAAATATCATATGAAAATCTTGCCAATTCGGTAAGCAAACCAGAGTACAATTTAATGCCAAGGAAGGATCATCAAGTAAGCCTCTTGAAATCATTCATACTGAAATATGTGGACCTATAACGAAAAATTCACCACGTGGTGAACAATACTATATCTTATTTATTGATGATTTCTCTAGAATGTGTTGGATTGGGTTGCTTAAACACAAAGATGAAGCATTTGAGAAATTTCAGATCTTCAAAGCACTAGTTGAGAATGAATTAGATCTAAAAATCAAGTGTCTTACATCTCGATCGAGGAGGAGAATATACATCAGATGAATTCTGAATACAATTGTAAACAACATGACATAAAAGACAACAGAAATGCACTCCACAACAAAAATGGTGTGTGGAAGAAAGAATGAATATAACAGTTCAACAAATGGCTAGAGCTATGCTTGATGATTCCGGAACACCTGACACTTTTTGGGGAGAAGCATCACATACAACGGTAAATATTCTTAACAAGGCACATGTTTGTGTAAATAGTGATAAAACGCCATATGAACTCTGGTATGGTAATCCTCCCACTGTGAAGCATTTTAGAGTTTCTGGAAGAAAATGCTTTATCAAAAATAGTGATGAAAAACTTGGCAAGTTTGAACCTAGAGTAGATGAAGGAATACTTCTTGGGTACTCCTCTAGGAGTAGAGCATATAAATGTTACAATAAAAGACTTTGGAAGATTGTTGAATGTATTGATGTTTTTATTGATGAGTCTCCTATAGCCCCAAAAGAAGAAAAACAAACAACAAATGAAGACGATGGTGACTTATGTTCTTCTACATCAAATAGAAATGATATAGATAGTGAACCCAATGAAGAACCTAAATATGATTTATCTGAAAAAGCTCCATCCAGATATGTTCAAAAGAATCATTCAGAATCTCAAATTTTGGGAGATAAGGGATCAGGTGTACAAACAAGAAGGACTCTTGTGGGATCTTCTAGCTATCTAGAATTTCTATCCACTATTGAACCACACAATGTCAATCAAGCTAGCAAAGATGAATGTTGGATTCAAGCCATGAATGAATAGCTTGATCAAATTGAGAAGAATCACACTTGGGAATTAGTACCAAGACCTCATGACAAAAATTTCATTGGAACTAAATGGATATTCAAAAAAAAGTTAAATGAGAATAGGGATGTTATAATAAATAAAGCTAGACTTGTTTGCAAAGGGTATGCTCAACAAGAAGGTATAGATTTTGAAGAAACATTTGCTCCTATAGCTATACTTGAAGCCATAAGAATGTTTCTTGCTTTTTCAAGCCTCCAACAAATCAAAGTTTATCAAATGGATGTTAAATCTACTTTTCTCAATGGAGATCTAGAAGAAGAAGTTTATATAGAACAACCAGAAGGATTCATTTTGGGAAATCATGAAAGTCTTGTTTGTAGACTTAAAAAGGCTCTATATGGTCTCAAACAAGCTCCAAGGGCATGGTATTATCGTCTTGACAAATATATTCATCAACAAGGATTTTCAAAAGGGTCTGCTGATAGCAACTTATACACAAAAACTGAAAATGATAAACTATTGATTATGGTTGTATATGTTGATGATATCATTTTTGGAAGTAATGAAGAATATATGAGTCAGAAATTTGCTTTTGTTATGCAGCAAGAATTTGAAATGTCTTTACTTTGGGAACTAACATTATTTCTTGGCTTGCAAGTGCAACAAGCAATAGATGGCATATTCTTATCACAAGAAAAATATCTTAAGCAAATTCTGAAGATGTATGGCATGGAAGAGTGCAAACCTGTAAGTACACCAATGATAACCGGATGTAATCTCAGTTCTCATGATGATTCTCCCATGGTGAATCAACCAGAATATAGATCTATGATAGGAAGTCTACTTTATCTCACTGGGACTAGACCAGACATTATGCATGCAGTTGGGATTGTGGGATGATTCCAAGCTAATCCAAAAGAGTCTCACCTTTAGGCTGTCAAAAGAATATTAAAATATCTGCAAGGAACTCAAGACTTTGGACTATGGTATCCAAAGGATGCTGATCTTACCCTTCATGCTTATACTGATGTAGATTGGGCTGGAAATTTTGATGATCGGAAAAGCACTAGTGGTGGTGCAATCTATACAGGGCCCCGGTTAGTATCTTGGTTCAGCAAGAAGCAAAGCTCTATTTCCTTATCTACAACAGAAGCATAATATGTGGCTGCCTCATCATGTTGCACTCAAATTCTTTGGATGATGCAAACCTTACAAGACATTCAAACCAAATGTTCACCTCCTATCTCCATTATGTGTGATAATACAAGTGCCATCAGTATCTCTAAGAATCTTGTTATGCATTCCAAGACCAACCACATTCCCATCAAATATCACTTCTTACATGAACAAGTGCTTGAACAAAAGGTGAAATTGGAGTATGTTCCCTCCAAAGAACAAGTTGCTGATATATTTACCAAACCTCTACCCTGGGAAGCGTTCGAATATCTCAGACAGAAACTGGGAGTAGTCTCTACCAGGCAGAAGATCAGACCTGCTTAAATTTAGAATATTAAATTGGATACACTTCCGTTCAAGGTATTCAGGATGCACAGGCTAAGGGGGAGCATTGGTCATATGGAAAGAATGCATTGTTGGCATTCCAATTAATTGTTGTAGTTTGATCTCATCTTTGATCTTGTTTGTATAAGTCATTTTTGTTATATTATAAGCTCAAGATGCACATGATCCTGTGGGGAGCATGGTTCTCGTTAGTATGTGTTGTTTTATCTACCCTTTCCCTTGATGTCAAAGGGGGAGAATGTTGTTGTCTAAATTTATTTCTGGTCATGGTTGCCATCAAGTCCAAAGGGGGAGATTGTTAGCAATATGTATCTTAAATCCTATCATATTTAATTGATTGTCCTTGATGGCAACTATCACAGAGGAAGCAATGTATTGTAGCAGAGGAAGAGAGGCAAAGAAAGAAAAGTAGCAAGGTAGCATAGACTCTTGCTTCAAGCAAATGGAGGTAGAGAAGGCTGAGGCGTTATTCCGAGGTTTACTACCCCAACTGGTTGATACACTAAATAAGTACATTCCAGAAATCATAACCCAGGACAGAGACCCTTATCGCATCGAAGCATATAAGGCCAGCAGAACAAGTTAACAAGAGGATGCGAGTGCGATTGAACCCCAGACCCGATGGGCGTATAAACCAAGATTAATAAGTGTTTGAGTTCTATTTTTAATCGCATCGGAGAAAAACTGTGCAGCGGAGTGTTTATTAAAAGACTTGCAATTGCAAGGAAAATCTGGACCCGATGGATCAATGAACTATATTTGAAATATGGTTGAATTCTGATACAACACTGTTCTGAAACCGCGAGCGGGTTTACGAAGCCAGATTGCCCATATCGCACTGCCTTTCGGAGATAAGTGGTTTTTTCGAGTTGGGGAGCGATTCCATAGAACAGGCGACACGCGTCCCTGTACGACTCCACAAAACCGCTTGACACTGTGCGCCATCGCGTGTTATTGTTCGACCCAGGATGCCCAGTGAAATTTTTGAGCGCCATTGATCTGGGAAGGAGTCATCGGACGGTGATCGCTTGATGAAAATGTGCCAAGATTAACCAAAGTACGGAGCGGGAATTTGATTGGGTCGTTGATCATACATGTGGGCCCAGTTTAAATTATATTAATTGGTCCTTTTGATTTAATATTTTTGGGTTTAACCAAGGTTGTTTAAATTAAATATAAATTATGATGAAAAGCGATTGGGCCATCATTTTGTATGTTATTCCAAAGTTGGTGGAACGAATAAACCTGGGGGTCGACATATGATGTAATAAATGTGGGTTAATATATGCCTTGGGGAGTTCATAACAAAAGGAGGAATTGGATTAATATCTCAATCTCAGATTGAGATATTAAAAAGCCTTAGTTTAATTAATTTCCAGACCAAGAAAATAGAACAATGAGAAGTTGTTTGGGGTTTGGGTAGACCCCGCTGGATTATCTAATTGATCCCGTCCAGGAATACCATCAGCAGTTTGTTGGTTTTGACTCATGGTTTTAATAAAGGCGAAAACTATATAAGGAGAGGGTAATTATAGTACAAGGTGTGCATGCAGAGGGGTTGATAACGAATAAATCTCTTTAAGAGATATCTGCATGATTGAACTCTGATAGATATGAATCTACGATGCACATGTGGATTTGATGAAGGTTCAATATCTCTAGATCTAGAAATGATGAATCTCTAGGAAGATCTGCAAAAGAAATGATGAAGACGTGTTGCAAGTCTGATGTACAAATTGAAGAAATTTGGTGAATCTGAGGGTTGAAGCCTTCAGTATGAGAGTGGAAGTTTTCTGCTAGTAGAAGCTGACGTTAAATCAGGGGGTTGGAGCTCCCTTCCAGTATTGACTGGAGAATGAGATAAGGTTGTAGCCTTCTACAGGTTGGTGCCTGATTCACCCCCCCCTTCTTAGTATTTTTCCCAACAACAGCTAAAATACCTTTCTAATCACTTCACTAATTCTTGGCTCTGGAGTTTTATTCAACAAAATGAGTGCTGGATGAAGAAACAATTCTACAAAATGATTATATGAATATTATTTTTGTTCCTTCATGAATAATGATGTCCATAAAATTATTTACTGTTGATTTCCTTCCTCATCCATTTTATGTAAGGAAAACTTAACTTTGTCTCCTTGAGAATATAAGAACAAGTAAACTAACACAGAGGCATAACTAAAAACCTATTAAGTTTTGAATTTCACAAACTAATCATGGATAGAATCTGTAATAAAATGAATAAAATTTAAAATAATGGAGGATTTGGAATCAATGGAGAATATGGACATGAATCCTATGATGGCTTCATCTACCCAATAGTCTGAATAATAACCAAGAAGGTAGGAAATGACTGTGATGATTTTTTTGGACCTTTCAGGGAATATGGATGATGGAAATGCAGGGTTTTTCTTAGGTAATGGGTCATTTTCAGTCATGAATAGCTCAAGAGTTTGAGCTCTCTTTGAAAAATATAACTTTTGGTATATTTCTGTCAAGGCTTCTTGCGAAAATGCAGTAGAATTATCTCTAGTTGGGGCTTGCATCATTTTTTCAATTGTTTGGACATTGATAATCACTAGAATCTCTCCTATACGAGCGATATTAGCTCTATGGTTTGGAATATACCAAGCTTGACATCTTCTTATGAACTCTGGGGCACTATGGGTATGAGGAAAAATAAAATGAGGAAGATTAGAATCCCATAGTCCTATGTCATCTGATTGATCCAAGAATTTGTCTTCTAAACAATAATATAACTGAAAAATCTCAAGGTCAGACAAGGTTTCATGTATTTTGTGATCTTTTTCTACTAAGGGAATGTGATGAAAATAAATAGGAGGATGTAATAGAAAAATTACTAGTTTCTCAAGTCCTTTGTTTTTCAGAGGCATGGTTGGCTCTGTCGAAATGAATGAAACATGAATTTCTAATGGAAAATACAGGTTGAGATAGAGGAGAAACTCTGCAGCTAGAAGAAAATGAATAGCTGCAAAGGGAAGCTTTAATCACTGACGAAGTCGACCTCTGGAGTTATGGTTAATGGATGTAAACTCATAACCCTATGAAGAGTAGTTTGGAAAGAGGAATAAAAGTTTGAAACAGGCATTCAATGGTGAATTAATGGGAAAGTAGATTATTTACTGTTTGAAAAAGGTCGTAGGTACATTGTCTAATGGTTAGCAATTAAATTAATTGTACTAATTAGAAACAGAGATTGATCAGCAATAGGATTTTCTGCCACCGTTTCAGAGTTAATATTGGGAAAGTCACACATAATTTTTTCAAATACCAATGATTTCTTAGATTTTTATTTCTCGAAGTCTAAATCAATCTCTTGCAAGATAACAATCCATTTGGATTATTTTCCGCCGAGCAATTATTTTGTCAAAATGTACATCATTGGGTTGCAATTAGATATCACTTTGGTTTTGTGTAATAATATCTAATGATGAAAATGTTGGACAAATTGAACTGTTGCCAAGGCCAATTTCTCCACATGTGAATACTTGATTTTTGTCAAGTTTCGATTCTGACTTAGGTAATAGATCACATGTTCATTGTTATATTCATCCTCTTGAACCAACACTATTCCAATCATGGAATTTGATGCAAATAAGTAAAAAAGTGTGCCAAAATATTTATCGGCAATATTGTCCCCAATGAATGGAACATCTTGTTTCAACAACCAGGTAAAACCTTTCATTAAATCTGCATACTTCGGGATAAAATTATGTAAAAAATTTCCTTTCCCCTGTAAAATCTGGAGTTGGCGAAGATTTGAAGGAGGAGGGAGGTTAATGATAGCCTCAACCTTAGATGGATTGACATGAATGCCCTCCTTCGAAATTAAAAAACCAAGCAAACGTCTTGATTTTACGAAAAAACCAAATTTGTGTGGATTCAAATGAATGGTGTAATGCGTACATCTCATAAAAATACCACGGAAGTGCGTAGGATGATCTTGTATGCATAAAGAATGAGCAGGTAAGTCATTCGAATAAGGATGTACAATATGTTTGATATCGTGAAATGTATAAGACATAAGTCTTTGAAAAGTTACACCAACATTTTTCAGTCCAAAAGGTAATTTACAATATGGAAACGTGCCCCAAGGACATATAAATGTTGTTTTAGGTTGATCAGCAGGGAGTATGTTGATTTTATTGTAACAAGAAAAACCATCCATAAACGAGAATATTTTGTTTCTGGCATAATCATCTACAATTTGATCGATATAGGTTGTAGGATAGTTGTCTTCGGGACAGGTCTTGTTAATATCTCGATAATCGACACATACTTTGATAGTTCCTTATTTTTTCATTACGGGAACTATATTAGCTACCCAATTTGTCAAAGGAATAAGATAAATAAATCCTACACATAATAATTTTTCAACTTCATCTTTGATTTTTGTATCTTTTCGCAGATGTATTGGACGTAATATTTGTCTACTAGATTTAGCATCTGGGTATTTCTTTATCTCATGAATAAAAATATTAGGATCGATACCTAGCATCTCTTCATAAGACCAGGCAAAAATGTCTCAAAATTATTGAAATAGGGCTTTGTAAGTTTTTATCTCTTCAATTGAACAAAAATCACATATATGAATGTTTTCAATTATTCCAGGCTTAATTGATAAGTTAATAGGAATTGTTGTAGAAACATTTCCCAAAATTTTCTCACAATTCAAATGTATAATCAATGTGGGATTTTTAGGTTCCTTGACATAATAAATTGTAAAGATGGATGAAAAATTATTTTCAATTTTATCAAGGTCGGGAAAAAAATATGATTGATGATGTAGATCATCCCATGGAAATTCGTCTGATGACAAGATTTCTCGAATGTTTTCATCAGTTGCAAATACATATTGAAATGGATCAGGAAACAATGTCAAAGTTGAGATTGATATAGAAGATGATTCTTCATTAATCACATTCATTTTATCAGTAGAAGTTGATGTATTGAACATAATTTTACTGCTACATATTCTGATTCATAAGGAATTAAAGGCATCTTTCCATCATAAGAGTCCAATTCTGATGCTAAAGGCACAGTCCATGTGTCATCAAATGGCATTGTGCTTGATGTGATCATATTGATATTGGAAATATTTCACGATATGTTGGGAGAGGGCATAGGGAGAATTCCCATGAGAGCAGAATCCTTTATTATCCCTACGCCAACATCTTCGTATAGGATAATCAATTTTCTGACATGCTGAATACTATCTGTAGAAGTAGGGACTGAAGTGAAGTAAGACAAGTGATTGATTTTAATTCCCTTTGTGAGGAAACATTATCATCCAAAATACTGATGAAACAACAATTTTCATTATGTAAGACCAACTGCGACCCAGAAGAAGGTTGTAATGAAGAGGGGCATCAACAACTTCCACCTCTAGGATTACGGTTTTCCCTTCTACTTATATAGGCAGGTCTTGAAGTATTCCATATGGGTGAAAACCTCTTCAATCAAAGGATCTAAGGATATTCGGTGATTGGTTGATTATTGGAGAACTAAGTTTTTTCCAAAAAGCTAATGAAATTATATACATATATGCCCCCTCATCAATTATAGTGCGAAAAACTCATCTTGATTTAACTAATAATGGAATTTGAAAATCCATTTGATGTGGGAGTCTACGTACAAAATTGTCAAGATCAAAGATCATTAGATTTGAGTCTTGTGGATCAATAACTCCTATTGCTGATAATAGTAATTTCCTTTGAGCTGGAAAAGGTCGCAACACTTCTAGGGCCGACATTGCTGAAGGGGATATGGCCAAATCTTCAACAATGTTGTAATTCTGAGCGGCTCTCGCATGTGAATTGAAAGATGATTTTCGAAGTAGAACTTTAGAAGAACGTTTAATCACTAAAAAAGTGTTAATTTTATTTATTTGTAATGGTTTAGAAACTGAAGGAGTTGTTGTTGGTGTTTGGATGGATGATTCAGTCCCTTTACTAGTTATGTTAGATCCATAGTCTTGAGATCATGTCACAACCCTGACCCGAGACATCATCAAAATATATGTTGATGAATTGGAAGAAGATCCAATCATTTTACTATCTTGAATGGAAAAGTATCCTTCAAGACAATAGGTGTGGGTGAACCTTTGACAAATTTGGATACCTCGGCCCGATGTGGACACTCTTTAGTGTAGTGATCCTCGTCACAGATAAGACAAGGATAATGAGGTTTCCAATTTTCGTCTGATGGTTCATTTTTTTATGTTTTATCTTTAGGAGTTTGTTTATTTTTATTCTTCCCTTTATTCTTATTACCAAATTTAGCTTTATTCATGGATGAGTCTACAACATGAATTTTGACATAAGTTTCGAGGGAAGAATCTCCTTTAGGTGAATCTGGTAGAGTTATAATTGGAGAAGTATATTTAGATGACTTGTTCTTACTCTTTGTAGTATTAACAGTACCAATTACACCATCTACAGAATGAGAACTAGAAAGAGTTGTAGTAATTTGACCTGGGCATGGTAAATCGAGAATTTTTTCATATAGAGTACCAGACTATGTGTATACAAGGTCTAAGTACTATGCTTGAGATATGACCTATTCTTCTATGTCAACACGTCCATTAGATACATATTCAATGATCTTTGGAAGTAATTATTTAATAAACCATTCTACCAAAATTTGATCCAGAATAAAAAAACCTCACTAAATGTCGTCTACATCGCCATTCGTGTATGTGATCTAAAATGTATGTAGACCTAATTTGTTCAATGAAGTGAAAATTTCCGTTGCATTGTCATAATAGACTGAAAAGTGGAAGTGAGTTAGGTAGGCTGTTGCTAAAGAGTTGAAATTATTGAAAGAGCCACGCAGTAACTCGATATACCACTTTGCATCTAAGCCGATAAATGTTCTCTAAAAAATTATCATTCGAATGGAATCATCGATTAAGGAATTGGATGCACACAAAAGATGATAAGTCATCACATGATTTGAGGGGTATTCTCCTGATTTTCCTTCAAACTTATGTATATCACTGGGCAACTTGGTTGGCATTTCCAGCCAAAATGGAAGATAATAAATTGGATCATTCGTGAGGTGAGACAAATATGGTAAGTCTAAAGTTGCATTGAATGGTAACCTATGGTTAGGGTCCTGTTGCACGCAAAATGATAACCTTGAGGAACAATACTAGTACTCGAAGGAGGATATCCACGATAAACTGGAATAGCCTGAGGAGATGGGATTGGAATACCTCCAGGGTAGCCAGGGTTAGCCGTACCAAACTGACGTTGAGCTCATATTTGATATGTATAACCAGGGTGTTGGGTGCCAGTTTTGTACACTTTTCCTACACTTTTTTTCCCTATTTTTCCTCATAACTATAACCAATGGGAGTATCTTTGCCTCCTTTTCCTGCCTTTCTATCCTAACTTGTGTTGTTTAACCATGCTTTTATTACTCTGCCAATTCATCAATTATTATGATATATCGTGCCTTTTTATGATTAATGGAGGATGAATGTTTGGAGAGGATATATGGTATTTATTTTGTATTTCTAGATGTCATTTATAGATCCAAAGATCCTGAGCACGAGGTCCATAGGAGTAGTTATGGGGATGTCGTTACAGTGAAGCGATGCTGTTACACCTTGCTGTTACAGACCCGTTGGCAAATTGTTGTTACACTCTGCTGTTACAGACCCGCTAGTGAACTGCTGATACAATTGTACCAATGACTGGATCTCATCAACACATTTTGCTGACTTGTCCTTTAGATGCTACACTACATTTTTGGTTCTATTACGATAGCTGTAGAAGTTGTTAGCATTGAATTTTTGGATAACAGCCTAACAACGGTTTTGATTGTAATTTATATTTTTCTAGTCAAAACTTTAATAGGAAGTGGTTATAACTATATGAGTTCTATTTATATCAGCATGAGAATCATAATATTCTCATGACTGATCTATCCCTTTATTTTCTGAGATGTAACCACGATATAGTTCTCAGCCCTAGAGGTTGAAAGGTTAGCGGGAGAACAACATTATTTTGGCTCTATAATTGTGTTCAAATTAATACATATTATCATGTTATTGTTGTTACATGTGTGATTCGATTTAGTTTTTGTTAATTTCATCCTCTACCTGTGCCCTCCTAGGGACGAAGGGCCCTCCTTCTTAGCAGGGATTGCAGTTATTAAAGTAGTTGTGTGTATGTAATTGTATATCAGTTTATTTATCAGTAGAGTGTTGCTGTTGTTGTTCAGCTGTGAATATATCTGCTTCAATTTCAATACTTTGTATGTTTTTACACATGTGATATTAGAGATACCAGTTGGATATTTTTTTTCTAGAAGAAATTAAATGAAGTGTGATTCCAGTCTTGTAGATCCTTTTATTTTTGCATGAGTGATTTACTTCCAGCATTTACTTCAGAAACAATTTCTTTTCTTTGGAATTGACTCTGGTTGGGTGTATCGGCACAAATAGTGTAATTGTCATTAGAATAAAAATACATCCCTAGATTGATAATTAATGTGTATTGTTTAGTCATTTAATAATGATTAATACAACCCAACATTTTGGCGCCATTGCTGAGGAATGGCAGTGATGATCCCATCAATCAGAGTTGTTTCTTAGAAGTGCAATTTTCGTGTGTTTTTTTAGAGTGCCTCCAATGACACAATTTCCGAGCAGTAAGATGAGAGGTAAGAACCTGCGTAGTGCTCTAACAAAATTGAGCGGGCTCACCAATGTCTTGTTGGGAAACTTAGGAGAGTGAACTTTCAAGCATTTTGTTTTTTTAGAGTGTCTCCAGTGACACAATTTCTGGGCGGTAAGACAAGAGGTAAGAAACTACGCATCGATCTAACAAACTTGAGCGGGCTCACCAATGTCTTGATGGGACACTTAGGAATTGAATTTTTGGTGTTTTTTAAGGGTGTATTTAGCTATACAGTCATTCGGCAGCAAGACGAGAGGTAAGAACCTGCACATCGCTCTAACAAAATTGGGCAGGCTCACTCTTGTAGAACCTGAAATCACTTATAGGATGAATTGATACACATATGACCCATGTGTGCCGGTAAGAAAACATCAACATCTAAAAACACCGCCCCACTCTAATGACTATAGGAAATATGGGTCGTAAGAAGGAAAAGAAGACTGTAGATTTGGGAAGAAGGACATTTTTGGAGATCTGATCTCAAGGGAAGAAAAGGAATAGTCCATGTCATACAGAGATAATAGAAAGACATGACCACAGAAAGAAGCTACCATATCAAATCCTGGAACATCGGTGTCTTCCGTTTCCGGAAGTCACCATCCTTCGAACAACATATCCACTCCTGATATCAAAACGCCAGATTCAAAACAATAGTGGAGAATAATTGAGTAGGATATGATAATTGAAGGACACAGAGAGACTAGTGGGGAGCATTAGGAACTCAAGGAACAACATTCAGTTCATCATCCATTAGACACTGGTAGTGTTTTTAAACAGTTGGTCATGGAACAACCTGATCCTTTTATTTGTCAATCTCCAGTACACTCCGAGGTCAGTTCATCCCATCAGGAAGAATCAGCCATGGGGGACAAGAATGTCAAAATAGATAGCTTTGTTACTTTTTAATACCCAATAGTAGTAACATGGGATGAGGCTCATATGAAGAATATTCCTTTACCATCCCTACCATCCTTTCAGGGGATGGTTTTTGAAGACCCTCATACATTTTTGTTCAAATTCGATGTGTTGTGTAGAGGTTATGACTACACTTCAGATGCCCAGAATCTAAAATTATTCCTTGCTACTCATGAAGGAGTAGCATTAAGATGGTTCATGAGATTGGGTGTTGGCACGATTCGAACCTAGAATGACATGAGAGAGGCCTTCCTCTTTAAGTATCAGGATTACTGTCGAACTAGGGATTTGAAGGATGAGATTTTCAGAATTGCATAGGAGAAGGAAAGCTTGGAAGACTATCTAGAGCAGTTTCACTAAAATTTACAAAGGTCTAAGTTCAGTAACTTACACTCAAAAATTACAAAGAAATTATTCTTGAAAGGTATAAGATATGATTGTCTTGAGCATCTAAACATATTGGGAAAAGGAGACATATCGCAAGAAATTCTTGATGAGATAATGAAGCTTTGCCTGCGTAGCTCAATAGGATCGGTCAAAGGGAGGATTTCAGTTCGAGACCCTTCAATATAGATACAAAAGTCCATGAGTGGAGGAGTAACCAAAGTAGAGATCAGGAATTTACTTGAATATTTTAAAACCGACCTCCTTAGCACTCTCTCTGCCCAGATCACTATGGTACAGTCAAGAAAGCACAAGAAGAAGCTGAAGTAGCCTTAGTAATATTCTATCCCCAATGCAAAAATAAACATTTGGAGAGAGAATGTGGAATGAATAGTGTTAGCCTATGCAACATCTGTGAGTTAGCACATTTTACAAATTAGTGTCATGAATTTCCAAGGCTAAAGGTGGTACTTCAAGAATCAAGCGAGGATGTTCAATATTCTTATTTCATCAGATCAAAGAGGGCATGGCAGCCATGACCTATAGGTATGCCTTCATATTTTTCCTCTTTTTTTTCCTTGGAACAATTTCTATAATATTTAGCAATATCCATGGTGGTATCCTACTCCTTCGTTAACAAAATTCCCTTCACCGTGTAACCAGTGGCCGTCTCCTCCACCAATGTAGTATCCTTCATCACAACCCAATCCTTGGGGTTAGAACTAGGGAATCTATGGCCAAGGTCTAGTACCCCCTCCAATACCAATGCAATAGCAACAGTTACAATCACATTCTATTCAAAATCCTACACTTTGTTCGACTCCAATTACCTGTGCAACCTAACCCCAATATAAATAATAAGGTAGCCTAGAGAATGGATGCTACGGTTACCCTCCAGAATTATCTTATTACTCCTATTGGACTTAATGAGGTTTAGCTTCGATCAGGTAAAGTAATCAGATCTTAAATTACTCCCATTATTACTTAATAATTTGAATCACCTAGGAAGGATATGGATGATTCTGAGGTAGTTGTTGCACATGTAACGACTGATACAACACCCTATGTTACATCTGTAGCATCCATCTCGAGAGGATCTGTTGTTTCTATAGCAGCCAATACAAGTAATTTTGCAACATCTGTGATAGATGACTCAGCTGTTAGCATTCACAATCCTCCATACCCTCAACGATTAACTGAAACTATGCTAGTCTCACAACCTGAATCCGAATTCCTCAAGGATCTACAGAATTTGCATGTGTGGATTTCGTTGTTACAAACTCTTAAATAAGTGCCTATATATGCTAAAATATTGAGGAATCTATGCATCAAAAGACCTAGAAGGAAACCTAAATTCCCTGCTACTATCCATGTTATGGGGAAATTATTCAATCTTCTGATTGATCAGCCTTTGTTAACTAAATATAACGACCCAGGGAACCCTATAGTGACTGTCCATATTGAAAATCATCCCATAACCTATACTTTGATTGATCTAGGGGCATCTATTAATGTCATGACTAAACACCTCTTCATCTCTCTAGGACTTCATGGACTTAGACCTACACCCACAGTGCTTGAATTAGAAAATAGGTCCTGTGTCAAGCCTAAAGGAATGATAGAATATGTGCTTATCACTATGGCTTCCTGGAACTACCCGATTGAATTTCTCATTTTACAAACCAAATCCAACCTACGGGGTCATCCTTTAATCTCGGGGAGACCGTGGCTAGCCATTGTAGACACATATATCGGATGTAGGTTTGGGTCTATGGTGATCTCAGATGGACAGGCCACTCAAAACCTGAACCTTTATCCCTCAGCAAAACCTCATATGGATTCAAGTAGTCCCTAGTTGGATGAATTTTCACCTAAATATAATCTTTCCCTACCTCTTCTCACGCTTGGAAAATCACAATACTTTAAGGATGAAATAGAGGATGATATCATTAATGGTTTTGTTATTAATTCACTCCTTGTTGACTCCATTAGCGACTTGGGAGAAGAAGAGAAGTTATATGATGCAATTTTTGAAAATTTGAAAGCAACTCCGCATTCTATCAGCAGTCCTGTTGAAATCGAACCTGGAAAATGTTTAAACATCAATCCTAATTCGACTGCTGAACAAGATAGATTGTCGATACAGCTGTTATAGAACTACAAAAATGCATTTGCATGAGACTATATGGATATAAAATGAATCCATCCTAGCCTATGCACTCACCAAATTTACCTTAAAGGGAATTGCAAACTAGTTAGATAACCTTAGCGCCGAATGAACCCCACACTTAAGGAGATAGTGAAAGAAGAATTGCAGAAACTCCTTAATGATAATTTCATCTACCCTATTTTTGACAGTCAGTGGGTGTCTTCGCTTGTTATAGTTACGAAAAAGAATGGAAAATGGAGAGTCTATTTTGACTATAGAGAGCCTAACAAGGCCACTCAAAAGGACCATTTTCCTTTACCATTCATTGATTAGGTTTTAGACACTCTTTCTAGAAAAAAATTCTTTTCATTTATAGATGGGTTCAGTGGCTATAATCAAATACGAATTTCCCTGGAATATCAAGACAGGACAACCTTCACTTGCACATGGGGTAATTTTGCATATAGAGTCCTTCCCTTTGGCCTCTGTAACCAACAACCTTTCAGAGGGAAATATTGGGCATTTTTTCTGATCTTTTGAATGACTGTCCTGAAATATTTATGGATGATTTTAAACCCTATGGAGATGACTTTGAGAGAGCATTATCTAACTTGGAAAAAGTGTTGGAACGTTGTGAACAAAATAATGTTGTTTTGAGACAGAAAAATTCCACATGATGATGACCGAGGGAATTGTGCTGGGACATTTCATTTTAGCAGATGGAATCAAGGTAGATCTTGCAAAATTTGAGGTAATATCGAAAATCCTGACCCCTAAGACTCCAAAAGAGGTACATAATTTTTTGGGACATGTAGGATACTATAGGAGATTCATAGTGAACTTTTCAAAGATTGCATCTCCTCTATTTTCATTACTCATGGAAGACGTGTAATTTGTATGGACATGGAAGTGTGAGCAAGCATTTTTAAAGTTGAAAATTGTGTAAGAGCAACACATGTTTTACAAGGACCAAACTGGGAATTTCCATTTCATATTTGCTATTGGCCAATTTGGGCACCATTCCCAATGACCTGGTTAACTGAACATCATCTCCAAGACCAATGATCAAGGGTCTATCATTCCCTATCATTTCAGTTGCTACATGCCCTAAGACAAGAAATAAGACAAATCAAGCAAGACTTTCATCAAGCAAATGTTTCAAAGGTTTGAAGCTTATTATATAGCATATGAGAGCTCACCAACATAGGCTATAAGGGGCCTAAGTGTGTTTCATATGTAGGTAGCCCCATGCAAGGCTACTCTACAAAGCACTTCCCGACATTCATAGGTGCATTGGTCACATTGGAAGTCATTGTTCTGGAATTTCCACTTGGCCAGTGCCTTCTAGAAGAGTTCACATGTGTCAAGCTTCAGATACAAGTGTCCATTTGACATTTACATGACTGGAAACATGTCTTTCCTATTGTTGTAAATTCATTGATTGATAAACAACCTACAGTTCATCTATAAATTGAGCACAGATCTGAGTGCTTCAGGAAAAATAATTTTAGTAGAGAAATGCTGGAGAATTTTCAATTGAGAGCTAGATTTGTGTATCTACTACTGGATATATTTATACTATGATGAGGTTTGGGAATGTTGTTGGAAGGTCACTTCAAATCAGTCACTAGGTTGTAACCTCTCCTTCTATCATCAATAAAGAGTACTGCTTATTTTTCCCTATATGCATCTGTATTGGGTTTCATTTTCCATATTGCAAGATCTTAGTTGATGTGTATGGTTTTTGCTTTACTGATTTAGCTAACTAGCTTGAATATATATCTATATTATTGCATCTTCTGTTGTTTTAGTGTTCTTTCCTACAGGAAGCATTCAACCCAAAAAAACGCTTTAATTTTAAGTTGCAACAAAAGCGACAGAAGGAGCCATTTGGGATAGACTGAGCAAGTAAGCCTCCAATCCTCTCCGTGTATCTATTGTGAGTTAGGAGAAATAGTCGTATAGTCTTTCACCTGTTGTTCTAGACTAGCACCTGTCTAGGGAAGCGTGATTTATCCGTAATTCACAATTATGGCCCAACAAATTGGAAACCATACTGGGGAGAATTTCTCTTAGTTATAGGTTTTTAAGCCTCTGATTTGGTTTGTTTATCCACCAGTAGTTGTTACTCATAAATATTAAACTTTTTCAAAGTCAAATTGGCAAAGACAGTGAGTTAAACAGTAGTATTTTTCTTTGTATAATGTGCCCAACACATCCTTAGACTGGACATAGTGCTTTGCAAAGCACTGTCTCCCTTCCTAGCCTTCATTAGAGAGCATTGTCTCCCCTTGGAGACTGCGTTGACTCCTGAAAGTACCCAAATTCATTTGAGTTTTCCTTTGCAATTTGCTTCAGTTTTGCTTTCTATTGTGTTTTGAAAAGTTTGATCCTCAATTGACTAGTGACTCTATATTCTTCTTCATCCTTTGACTGAAAATTTGTTCAATGTTGGTTTAATTTTTTTTTTCTTTATCATTGACAAATTGATTTCAAAGTAATTTTTATGGTCGCATAAAGAACCATTTTCTTTCGAAATAGGAAATTGTCATAAAATCTACATTTACTTGATAGGAGAAATTGTTGTTGAAATCCTCATTTTTCGTTCAAAAGAGACATTGTTATTTGTATTCTTCATTTCTCGAAAGTAAAAATCATTTGAACTATTGATTTAGTGCACCTATTTTCTTGTCTGCATTCATAACATTAAGGAAACTGAAAAGAAAAACTTGCATTTTCATGTAGAATAATGTGTGTTTTTCAAAAGGAACATTAGGAAATCTACATTTAGTTTGTTCTCATTGATTTGTTTGCTCTCAAATTATTTTGTCTCTTCCCTTAGTAGCTAGGTTCTTCATTGAAAAATATGAAAGTGAAAGACTGTTTATGATTCTTAGCTCACATTTTAGGAATTTCATACACATCATAGCGGTGAACCTTTGAAAGGAAAATTGTTAGGCAAGATCAACATAAAATTAATCTCAATTTACTTAACAACGCATTGGAACCATAACAATAACATTTAGAAGTTCTAGGCTAGAGATGTGTTCCAGCGTCGTAAAAAATAGCAGTTGTCGTTAACTTGTCTGCGATACATTCTGAGTGTGATACCTCACTCCACCTACGTAACTATATCATAGCTTTTCCACGTACTTTTGGGTATATCAGGCAGTGTTACAGTATGATAAGTATAAAGGGGTGCTCTCACTGTGTGGTTTGGCATCAAACAATACTAATACGGACTTGGGAATCCATGTACCTTCGGGTATATTTTTGAGGAAAACTTTTAGGTGCTATCCATCCATAGTGAACTGAGTCGGCTGCCTTGAAATTGTGATACACCGAGCACAACATTCAGGGAGATTACTTGCCCATACTTCTTGGCTCTCCAAGAGGTATTCTGCAGTTCACAGTTTCTTGGTAAACCCTTTTTCCTAGTGTTGTCAACCCTAAAGACAACCTTGAGTTCTGAAAGACCAGTGCCTAGGACATCTTATATAGCAAGGAGCATATGATGTAACAAGGATAGTTATCAGAACAAGGCTCTTTACTATTTCAATTTTACCAGGAAGGTACAATGTAGGTGGAACCAAAATACTTATAAACTCAGCATAATGAAAGGAACACTGCAGAGGCAAAGAGTGAATTCTCAATATAAATGTATCAGACAACTCAAAGACAACTTTCTATAACGAGGGCTAGGTTCTAAAAATGCTTTACAGAGGTGAAAAATTAGACGGCATTTGCGGTGTATGAAATATAGGAGAAATGCTAACCACTAATGAGATGAAATCCTAGAAACCAAACTAAACATGAGATGGGCTTATGATAATAAGAATCCATACATGTCCATAACTTTTAAAAATAACATCCCATAGCACTTAATATAGAAGAAGCATGGATGAAGAGGAAAATGAAACAACATATCATGACTGAGCCATATTTAAAGCGCTCGACAGGTTTAGCATAAGTATCAATTGTGATAAATTCATACTAGAACCAGTGAGCAACTCACATTCCAGAGCATGATACAAGAGAAATGGAAATAGTGAAATGAACAACTAAACTATATCACATAAGGCAAAGTTACAGACTATAAAGCACCAAGACCAAAATCCTCATTAAAGATAGAAATCCTTATCATTGAGACCCAACGAGCTCTTCACATTTGTATTAAAACTTCAACAAAATGCATACAAAAAATCTTTCAAAGCAAATTATTTTGAAAATCTGGAACCCGTTTTTCTCTTTAGTTGTTGCTTATATAGAAGCCTCAGAAACGTGAGCGAGAAGATATTTTTGGGAAAAATACCTTCCTCGCGTGCTAGTAATCAGTTGGAGGTCTCCATCAAAAATAACCAAAATTCATGATGAGGAATAGGGGCATCTCATGATTTAGAGTTAGGCTCACAACCATTTTAAACAAAATATTAAACAACAGTTTTGACAGAAATTAAAATGCAGGAGTGGAATGTTAATTCCACTCATAATTTAAAAGTAACAAACTAAAGTGAAAATACAAGGCCACTAGGGTCGAATCATGAATTGACAATATTCACTGACGAGATGGAGTCGAGGCGGTCGCTGACACAGGTGGTGGAACATTGGCTGATGAGCTAGCGACCAGGCTGGCATACCGGGTTTAATACTGGTATGGGCCTTGGTACCAATTCACCTAAGGACTTTACCTTACCTTGCTGCCACGTAAGCAACTTTGTTCTTGAAATGAATTCTTCGTGGAATCATAGAATACACAGCACGAAGGCTTTAGGACCCGCACTTCACTTCACCATATAACCCTTACCTTGTGTCCACCCCCGTGACACGTCACCACAATTCCACGGGGGTATGGGTTTCTCACCCCCCTTCGCTACTTGACCCCCCTAGAATAGCACACGCGGAGACTCATTTCAACGTGCAAAATATAAAGGCGGGCTGTATTATAATATTTTTCGTTTTAGACCTTTTATACCATACCTTCACTTGTTTGCTTCATGTTTGGAGCCTTTACGTCTTCCTCCCATTTTTGGACACGTGCTTAGTTATTCAGCCACGTGACTTAGCTTAGCATTTTTTTTCTCCAGCCATTATTTAAATTTTTCATCACGAGTCATGACATTCGATACTTTGCTACTCAAGGTTATCTTTAAAAATGATTAATTTTAACCATATGATCAACACCTAGCACTACCCTCTTTTTGTTTATTTGTTTTTTGGTTAAAATAAATCAATAATCGTGGAATAACAAAATCCTATCCCCTGTCGTTCGCATAGATTATCTTTAAAACCACCTTTACCACTGGAAGTTACTTCCGGTAGGTGAAGGTGATCACGATCTACCAAATCAAGTACAATCTGTACCTTTGGTGAAACATCATCTTTTAAACCAGACTTAGCTGAAATTGTTTCCACATATCCTGGTTCATCTATGTTACACAACATTTTTTCACTGTCCCTGCAATCCCTCGTCCCATACATTGGAGGACTATTCCCATGACTTGTGAAAAGTAAAATGTCCTGAAAACACCTTGATGGCATCCTTCTACATAAGGGTGATAATTCTACTGGAGAACATTTCCACATAAAATTACTAAAAACATATGTTTGGGCATTGGCACGAGAAGCCAGTTCATCACTCGTGCCGACCTGGGAAATTTACACTAAGCCTACACCATCTCGCGCTCTGTCCCTGTGTATTTCCCATGCCAAGCCTATTTGGGAATGTTTTTTAAAAATAAAAGGCAGAAGTTCGATTCTAACAACTTCAAAATGAACCATCAAAAAGAGGTTTGGTTTTTTGGCTCTCGATCTCCCAGTTTAGCAAGTGGTTTTCCACCTCTCATGGAACCTTCCTAAGAGATAGGACTCTCCTCCATGATTATAGGGATCCTAACCTCTCCTCCTCCCTCTATAAAAGCCTGCCCTCTCTATTTGAAACCTAGCTGAAAATTTTGGAAGAAAACTATAGCTAAGTGACTATTGAGAGTAGAGCTAAGGAGAACACCGTAAAAGAGAGATCCTTGTCTAAATTCCCGACAAGCTATGTGAGACATGCTCTGCTGGAAGCCCTGCCGAAGGAAGAACGCATCGTTGAAACTCAGTTGTTATCTTTCTTTCATATTTTAATATATGCTCAACTATGTTATTGGTTCCATCGTTGTATTGCTTATTTGTGTAATGAAATTTGATTTAATCTTTTCCGACTGATTGATAGTTACATGTTTGAATTATTACATTGTATGTCATAGATTTTATCTGCATATGTATAGGTGTCCAGATGTGGTGAGCGAAAGGATTGTGATCTGTCAAGCTAGGAACGTGAAGCAACACTTCTTCTTCGACAACAACAGCGTAGGGCTTGAGGTAAGTTATCCATCGTAGCTTTATCTTTTGTAACTAGGAATCAATATCGTAGCGTGTTTTGTTTGGTGCTAGACCCACTCTAGGGCTAGTGGGATCGCCTCTGGCCATAGAGGGGATTAACCTCCACAACAAATTGGTGGCTCTGCTAGGGATCAGTGTGAGTTTGTATTTCATCCTTTAGGTCATATTCCTGGTCTTTTCTTTCTTAGCTTGCTTTTCTTATTCTTTTTTTATTCTAAGACCCCTGTTCAACCCCAGAGGATCAATTTGACCTCTGTTTTTCCAAAATTTCCATATTTCCAAGATTGGCTTGATTGGTGCGGGTTCCATCCTGAAAATCACACCAGCTGGCACTTGTTTCCAGTTTATCACTTGTTCCATCCCCTGTCTGGTGTGGATTATAGCTAGACAGTCGCACCAATTCCTGTAAGTGCTAGGGTTTTCCCTGTTTTTGGAGTTTTTGGGTCCATCTTGGTGTCTCTACCATATGGGTATTTTATTAGCTTGATTTGAATGCTTTGTGTTTGTTTTGACTGATATTATCCCTTATACTTCGGTTCTTTTCCCTTTTCTGTTAGTTTTTATTTTCAGCCCTAGGTTTTCTAAGTGCTCCAGCCTGTTGAGCCTCCCATGGGAGTTTCGGGTCCTTGGTTTCCCAGTCAACTTTGTTTTCGCTTCTTTGCATTCAGCTTCTTGGATCCATTTGAGTGATTGTATTTTCTTTCATTCAGTTTTACTCTTGTCACTCTAGGCCTAGATTACACGGCTTGTTTGGGTCTCTTTTGAGATCTTTTCTTTGATTTGAGGGATTTAGTCATTGGTTTGAGTCTTGTTGTGCTTGTTTTGAGTTGAGTGAAATTGTTTTGTTTCAAATCTCGCTTCATCATTCTCAAATTGGTGTTTTGATTTATTTTTCATATCATTTAGTGCACTTTCTATGATATATTCGAAAATACAATATATATATATATATATTGCATTCTTGATTAGCATAGTGAAAATTGGAAAATATTTTGCGTTTCTATCATTCTATAATTCTAGGGAAGAGCTTTTTAGTTTCATTAGCTTGCATCAGATTTAGTAGTGGGTGTTTTTGTATTTTCATATTATTTCTATCACTTGGAAGCTCTTAACTCTCTCGTAGATAACCTTTCATTGAAAGAATTGCTATTTTATGGCATGTAGCTTGCATTTATGGATTCATGAGATTCAACATTGGATAAGGCCTTGGAATTGAAACGTAATTTGAAGATCAAATTTAGAATTTACTTAATTAACCTAAGGCAACATTGAAACCTAACAGAATATTTAGTGGTCTAAGTTAGAGATGTGTTCCGAAATCTTTAAACCTAGAAGCTGCGCTCACCATATGGCCTCAGATAGTGCTAGTACAGACTTGTGGTCCCTCTACCGTCAAGTATATAAAGGGATACCCCTCTAGGTTTCAATCCTTTTACCTGTAGGAAGCCAAGTCTGCCTCCTTGTAACCACGATACACCGAACACAGAATTCGGGGAGACTACCTACACGTACGTCATGTCCTTGGTTGATTTCTCTTTCATTTTATAACCAAGGTGTATATGGCAGTTCATGGGAACCTAGTACACCCTTCTACCTAGACTATCTAAGCAGTCATTTTCGATATTTACTGACTCCATAAATTTGAAAATATCGTCGAGCACTTGTCCTTTCGCACTCATGTCAAACCGAAAGAGACTAGAGTCATCTTTGACTGTTTCTTAACTCTTAAAACATGAAACAACGAATTTTTGGTTTCAATTTGGTAAAATAAACTACCCATGATTACACGCCCTTTAAAGTTTGATTACTTGGCCTGTTTTTGTTTACCTTGGTTTTGATCCAAGAATCCTCTTTTTGATATTTTTTCCCCTTTTTTGTGTGCTATAGTCACAGTGGTAGAACCATCCATTTCTTCTACTGGTAGTCCCTATATGGACAATTCATCTGAAACTTCGCATACTTCTAGGTCTCCCGAGCTTGAGCATATTGTCATCCCGTCAGAGTACCCCTCTGGAGAACAGTTGAGTTCCATTGGCCTCTTTCCAATGCTTGGTTTAGGTTTGCGGTTGGGGAAAATTTCCCCCCTCTCACATTGGAATCGCCATTTTTAGCTGCTATTATACCTCCTAGCCCTTGTACTCTTTTGCAAGATCTTACTGTGGATTCAGACATGGAATCATCTAGTCCTAATGGCAGTGAGGGTATTCCAGTTTCTGATGAAGAATACCACCTTTTTCCAGAAGACATCCACCCAGAACCTATTCAGTCTTCACCATCAGTATCTCTTCCAACAGGGTATAGGTATTTGGGTTAGATTATGGCCGATATTGCCTCCATGGCAGGTTCAACCTCGTCAAGGCGACCAGTTCTCCCATAATTAGGGATGTCACCGATGACACTTGTATCAACGACGCCTTTTGTTACATCCGTCCCCACTAGGGCTACTGTCTATGTGGCCGCATCGATGCCTGTCGTCACCACTAAACCTTCAGGAGCTTCTGCTTCGGTAGAGACTTCGATTGTCATGTCCATCCATGACGGCTTTTTGTTTGACGAGTGTCGGATGACTTTACAGCCAAAACTCCCAGGTTGATCAGTCCTCTCAAGATCTTAATCGTCCTTATTTTTCTCATTATGGAGAGGATAGTACCCCAATCTATTCATTTCCATTTCAATATGATGAGCATAGAAACGCCATATATTTTCCTACTCCTGAGGCTTATCAATACATTAACGGTTTTATACCTACCTTGCCTATGCAACCTTCTAACCAAAAAGGACAACACTTCTAGGGAAAACCTTTGGTTCAGGAAGGATATGCTTATGGCCCACAAGGACAACCCTTCCAGGGACAACCTTCTGCCCAGCAAGGGTATGCGTATGACCTGCAAGGACAACCCTTACAGGGAAAACCTTTGGTCCAGAAGGGATTATTTTACGGCCTAGAAGGGCAGCCTTACAATCCTCAAGGTCAACCTTTACAACCTCACCCTGTGGTCCAACCAAGGCAACCTCAACGACTGGCAGGGAAACCGAGGTATCAACCTAGACCTTCATACGGTCCTGGAGGGAAAACCCATCCATCTCATCCTTCGGTGCAACCATAACAGCTTTATTTTCCAATTGGTGAAAATGTTGCAAAGTAAGGGCCATCTTATGGTCCTGTCACAGGTCAACCTGGTTATCAGGCACAACCTGGCCCACTCACGCCATCAAGCCAACCTAATCAGGAGGGACAGCTTGGTGGCCCCCATCACCCGGCTCAACCTGTTCAACTAGGACAACCTGCAGAGCCTGTCAACCCTGCTCAGTCGTCGATCTATTCTATGGCACAACCAAATCCACCTATGCTCTTGACTTATTCAGCTCAGCAAGGCCCTAATTACTAGTAACGCGCTTAACCCCAAGGCAGCTATTACCCTCAAGGTCAATCTCGACCAGTTTACAACCCGTCTCCGGGTTCTAGCTATTACCCTCAACAACCAGGCTATACTTATACTTTGCAGAAAAATTCCGACACTGCTCAATCGGGACCCATGTATACTTATAATCAGTATACTGGTTATCAACCCCTGTATCATAGTTTCCAGCTACCATATCAACTGAATTATCTGGCTTATACCCCCTATGGTTAGAATCTTCTAAGACATAACTAATGGGGGTAGAGTTATGCTCATCTAGGATGGACTACAGGTACAGGTCCTTACCGGGGACCTGCCATGCCTTTTAACCCTCAATTACCTTTTCTTGCCACGTTGGAGTTTTCGAATGTGTCCAAGTTGACCAATGATCTGATTCTTCATAATCCATATTGGCCTCTGGTTTCGACGAAGGTGTCTGGTGATTGTCCCAAGTTTGAGGGAAAATCTGGAGAAGACCCCCAAGCTCACGTCATGAAATACCATTTATGGTGTTCCTCAAATTCTTGGGTGGATGAATCTGTCTGACTTTGTCTTTTCCAGTGCACTTTTATTGGTGTTTCTGTTAAGTGGTATATCAAATTGCCTCATGAAATTTTTCAAGATTTCAACACTCTCGCTATGGTGTTCCTAACTAATTTTCAGTTATTGGTTCATTATGAAGTCAGGACGCACCTCCTGACATCCTTGAAACATGACCAAGCTACCTATATCTCAGACCATATTCATGAATGGAGACAGTGTCGTCTTCTGATCAAGTTTGAAATTCTTGATCAGCTTCTTACTCATTGGTTCTCTACCTCTTTTTTCAATCAGATTATGAAAGATATCACCATGGGGGCATGTGTAATAGAGGAACAAGCCATTGCTCGTGCCCAGTACCTCGATTTAGTGTACTCCCAATCAGGCATTTTGTATGACATCTTGACTGAAGCTCCATGGCTTGGGACCTCCAAAGCATCGACTACCCCATCAATTGATGGTGTTATTGGTTCCGTACCTAAGAATTCATGCAAGTCTTCCAGTGGGAAGTAGAAATCAAATTCTTCCAAAAATTCTGCTCCTCAGGCTTCCTCATATTCTGGTAAAACCATTGAGGTCAACACTGTTCAGGCCAATCCAGAGGATAATACTTCCAAGGGGAAAAAGAAGGGAAAAGGCAAAGCTAAATCCCATGCCTCAAAACTGGAATAGTATAAACCTCATGCTGATGATGGTTCATAGCAAAAATAGAAGTATCCCTGCCTGATTTGTGAAGAGGATCACTATACTAAGGATTTTCTGCGACGATCCGAGGTTAGTAAACTCCTTAACGGTGCTAAAGGAACTCTGGTAGTCCTTAAAGAACCTTTCCCATCTCAGCAAACCTAGATGGTCGATCAATCAACACCATCTGCGACATTTGGCTCTCAAGTTTTCATGATGAATAGTTCTGCACCTGTTTCCATCGCCACTTAGTCGAAAGATTATGCCGAATCACGTCAGGCAGCCAAGAAAGAGGTCGTTGATGGTCCTCCTCCCCCACCTACCTTTGGTCCCCTTGAAATTGAGAAGCCCAGTGCTGAACTTGTTATATGACCACCTTCTAAAGGTGTTATTCAGAATTTTTCCTATAATCCTAATGCCCGTGCTGCTCAACATTACAGTATTGTTAAGGATTTAGCGCAGGCTCCATCTGCAATGCCCTCATTGGAAGTCCTCCAGAGTTGTCTCTATCAACGGAAAGCATTGTTATTTGTGATCGGTGGTATTGATCTTGCCGATTCTAGTCTTCTCACTTTCGACTTAGAGAATCTCATCCCCCGACTTCCGGACCAGATTGTGCTTGTTATACAAGTTGTTATTAATGGTCTCAACATCCATAGGGCCATAGTGGACGAAGGTCCATCTACCTACGTCATGTAATTTGCTTGCGGGAAGGCTTTTGGATCTCCAACACTTAATTTGACACCTAATACCCTTGAAGCATTCGATGGAAGGGAATCAAAACCCTTGGGTGTTCTCGCTAGCTTACTGATTACATTACAAGGAAAGGCTATGAACGTTGAAGTAGAATTCATTGATGCCAAACTCAACTACAATCTTCTACTCGGTCACAGTTGGACTCACGCTATGCTATTTTTTTCATCCACCCTCTTTTGACTTCTAAAGTTCCCACATGAGGGAAAAATTATTACTATTGATCAGTTGTCATTATTTACCTCATCTTCTAAGAACAACGTGCCATACGTGGATTAGATTCCTAATCCCCCTGACAGCATAGGGCTGATTCTTTTCAAATATCCCTCTCTCATGGGTATTTTTCCCTTTCCACCACCAAATACCATTCAATTCAATATGACCTCTCCATCGGATGACCCTTGGATCATCCCTTCACCTGAACAGGTTGATTCATTTGGAGATTCGATGCCGCTTAGTCCAATCGAGATCAATTATTGTGAGCTTACAACTGCATCTGGTTCTCCCCCTCTTGAAGCTGCTCCTTTGAGCTCGTCAGAGAATAGTTCCTTTTCTTGTGTTAAGCTCCCTAAACAATGAAACAAGCTGGTTTGAGGACAGTTCTTTTAAGTGTTTCAACCTCGTTAAAACATTGAAACACATTCTCGTTCAATTCGAGTTTTAGATAGATCTCGTAAAATTCAAATCGAGTCTCTCTGAATCTCATGTTTTGAACCTTCACTCCATTTTCTATGGACTGAAGCTTGGGGTGCATGTACACCTCGAATTGAGTCACCATGCTAGGGGCATGCCTATTTTTCAAGCATAGTTTACTTTTGTTTCAAGCTTGCGTCAACATGAAACCAATCTCAACCATAGTTTACTTTTGTTTTCGAGCTTGCGTAAAAATGAAATCTTTTGGTTTTATACCCTTTGTGAACATTTTTCTGCTTATTTGTGTATTTTTTTCTATGCAGATGTCTATTTCCCCTTATGTCAGTTTCATGGATGGTGCCTCCCGTAATACCAAGAACTTGTCTTCGGTAGCCTAAGTAATTTATGATCCTGATGGTGAGTTGATTAACTTACAAGGTATTTGTCTGGGACCAGCCACAAACAATGTCGCTGAAAATAGTGCAGTTTTGGAACTATTAACGGAGGAATTCAACCTCGACATACACACATTTCTTGTTAAGTTGGATTCACAACTTGTTGTTCTTCAACTGAATGGTCATTATTCGGTCCGAAATCCATGCATTTTGAGATTGTATTTGCCTATTAGTTTAATTGAACGAAATTTTGATTTCATTACATATCAACATATACCAAGATGAATGAATACATTAACAGATGCAATAGCTAACATTGTGCTAGATAGACATTTGCACAGTTTATAAAAACATCATCATATTTTCATAGACCCATGTAGAAATTAGATGTGTGTGTGTGTGTATATATATATATATATCATTTATTTACAAGCTGTGTGCATCATAAAATCCATAAAAATAATATATGTCTATTTCGGTTACATCATGAGACAACATGTCTCTCAAAAATGTGAAGAAATAAAGCCTAATGCCTAGTCGGCATGGTGCTCATGATAGAACATCACCGCACGTACCAATCGCCTCAGCAAGTGGTGGATACGGCTTGGCACTCCTATAGTCTGCCTCTGATAAGCTCAAGGTACGTCATCAAAATGGGCATAATCTGGGACCCCGCGGGTGATTCCCTCCAGGTTCTGCACTAACTCCTCATCAATACCCTCACCCTGAGGATCAAAATCACAAGGAGTCCACCTCGCTACTGGAGACATATCGGTGGGACACTCTGGGCCAACATCTACATCCATATCAGATTAACTCTCAGAACATGAATATATACTAAAAAAATAATAAAACTCATAAAAATAAAAAATGAGTCTTACCAAGTTCTTCGTCCCAATCCTCTCCCTCCGAGAGTCGGAGGTCTAGGTCTCTGGTAAAGTCTGTGTCGGCGTAGGGCCAATCCTCCACAATGATCAGCTGTTGTGGGAGCCAATAAAAAAACTCTGGCCTCTAGGACATCTGCTGGCCACCCCCTGCTCTGGGCATCAATGCCGCACATCAGGCCATCCATGACTCTCTTAGTGGTGGCTCCGAGACTATAGCCTCCTAGCATTGAAATATGGGTAATCATTCTAGGAAGAATGATACCAGAATCGGACCATACCCAAACTGCTTTATTTTTGACTTCTTGAATTTGGTGAGCTACCGTTTCATGCTCATGGTTACAGCCTCGGCCCAGTAGAATATGGTCGGGTTCATACACTCTGAAGCAAGAAGTAATTGCATCTTTGTGGCCTCGTGTGGTGCATGCGATCCTACAGCCTGCGTAATGGTGTGTAGCACTACTCTCAGTGCTAGATCAGGGACGGTCTGGATGTCTACTTTACCGCTCCCTATCCCTTTTCGTGCCCCTCGGCACACCCTATTCATGACCATTGTCATGCTTTCCCTAGAAGGCCTGGTACCCTGTCAGAAAAGGGACTAGACCCCTGTGTGATAGTCCAGTGATGAAATATACATCTGGTAATTTGAGCTCAAGCTCTTGATCTCGAAGTATAAATTTCTCCTGATCTTCGTCCCAAATGTTGATAAGATACTGTAGCAATTCAGGCTGAGCCTAGAGACATGGTGTCAGGAAGAATTTTTTAAGCCCGCAATTCCTAAGGGCATTCATGCATTTCTCGTTTTCCATTGCTTTTTCATCCTCATCACTATGTTCTCTCTCCTTCCACTCAATAACCATCTTCTTCACTTGGTACCTGCATCAATTGATCATGGGAACATTGTAAGCCCTCTTAGGTACTCAAAAGTGTATTCTATTGGTTGCATTTTTTGAAATTTGATGTGGATTTTGGGTTGTGCGGTTGGCGCGATTTTTTAGCTAACATTTGTGCCACCTAGCGTGACCCATGTGTAAAACAGGGCCAATTGGCATGGGTCCTTACCCTAAACCCGCGCCAACTGCGAAGCCCTAAATTTTTCCAATCCCCCCCTAAGGGATCTCAAATGGAAATGAAATGCAATAAAATATAACTTAAAAGATGGCAAAAGAGGTCGTCTCTTACCTGAAGCAGAAAAAATTTGGATGGGTCCATTGGATTGTTCAAAATTGATGCCTGAAGATCGCAAGAGAGAAGGGTCACTATTGCTCTGCAAAGAGGTAAAAGTGGAAAGTAAATATTTTTTACCAATGTTGGTCTTTTATAACTTTTCAAAGTCCTAAAATTGGTTTTAAAACATATTTGTCGATATATTTTCATATTTTTTTCATGGAATGTGTTTTACATGCATCTTTTTGTGCAAAGATAGGTTTTTCATGTGGTTTTGACGAAGAGACGAGTTATATTTTATACTTTTTCGGACTCTGTAAAAACATGAAAAAGTCACTACTGGAGTCACCTATTAGCTCTTTTTGACTCTCTAAAACTGAAAAGATCACCGAGTCTCTTGTTGTTTTGAGCTCATTAAATTGGTTGTGAAACAATATCTACCTAGTATATGTTTACCCCTTTTTCGGGCTAGGATAGATTATTTACGAAAAATAAATACCTTAGTTGATCACAGCTAAGAGGTTCTCTCAGACAAAGTTTTTTACCTTTTAAGATCTGAGGGACTATTTACGAAAAGGGCCTTGTTGGACTTTTATTTTCTACTGCCTTTTCAAACTCTCTAAACATGAAGAGATGTCGAGTTCTCCCTTTGTCAGACTTGTTCAACCCTGATGACATCGGAAATCGTCACCATGGCATTATTCGAGTTTCTCCTTCCTAGGGCTCGTTAAAAGTAATAGGGTGGATTTGTACGAAGGAAAAATACATCGCAAGAATATGCTATCCCCTTCAAGCTTGTTTTAAAAAATAATTGGGGTAGTTGCCAAAAATGGTGGGGGGAAATAGAACCAAGATTGTAGTCATGTTGGCAGTATGTCGCTCTTGAACATCACACTTGTATACATTCATGTCAGGTTGGGGACATCTCATCTTGTTATCTGCTTGCTGCCATGGGTTTGGGTAATCTCTTTTGACTTCTCATCTGCTCTTTGCCACATCACCATGACCTCAGATCCCCTGATGTCAAATACTGCCAAATCTAGTGTTGTGCCACCAATATGTTCAAGAGAAGTTTGCCTCTGCAGTTTTCAACCTCCCTCTGATTCTCTGTCGGTCTTGATTCACAAACATCATGTTCCTCTATCTCGTGTCGATGATGTGGGAAAAATTATGGCCCTCCTTCGATGAGGTCAATTCCTGTCGACTTCAGCTCATTATCCAGGACATTGATCTAGAGACTCCCTTTAGGTACCTTAGAGCCTGCATGCCTTAATGGCAGGTTCTTTGCATCGGACGTAGGATTTTTATCATTGGCTTTTGATCAGATGATTCTGTGGGTGTTTGATGTTAGATCACTGTTCAAAATTCGTGGATTGTACCTCTTGTACCTTGAGAGCCATTGTCATTATTGGTGGTTTCTCTCGCGTCTGTTAAGAGTTTTCATCATTGGCTAGTAATCAAACGATGTTCTTGCATGTTCAACTTCAGCTCATTTATTTGCATGCTCGAACTTATACTTTGATTTGTTCAAGATGGAGCGCAAGACCCTGGATTTTGTCTTATGAAATCTAGGCTACGATTTATTTGCATATTATTATGAATTATTACATGACTCTTTTGATTGGATGGCTGCGACCATACCCGAGTCTACTTATTGATCCTTATTTTGCTGGATGGTTGCATCCATACCTTGAATCTCGATTTTTGTACACTTTATTATGGATGGATGTTCCCATACCACATATCATGTATCAAAGATATCAGTTGTATTTATACTCGCAGGTCTTCCGACGATAGTGTTTTCAGTTGAATGCATTCTCATAAAGCATTTCACCACTCCCTCTCTCTCGGACCTCATGCTTTGGGGGGCATCTGTTACACAACATTTTGTCACTGTCCCTGCAATCCCTCATCCCGTACATTGGACTATTCCCATGACCTGTGAATAGTAAAATTTCCTAAAAACACCTTGATGGCATCCTTCTGCATAAGGGTGAGAATTCTCCTGGAGAACATTTCCTCAGAAAATTACTAAAAACATATGTTTGGGCATTGGCATGAGTAGCCAGTTCAACACTCGTGCCAACCTGGGAAATTTACACTAAGCCCGCGCCACCTGGCACTCTGTCCCTGTGTATTTCCCATGCCAAGCCTATTTGGGAATGTTTTTTTAAAAATAAAAGGTGAAAGTTTGATTCTAACAACTTCAGAATGAATCATCAAAAAGAGGTTGGGCTATTTGGCTCAAGATCTCCCTGTTTAGGAAGTGGTTTTCTCATGGAACCTTCCTAAGATATTGGACTCTCCCCCATGATTATAGGGATCCTAACCTCTCCTTCTCCCTCTATAAAAGCCTTCCCTCTCTATTTTCAACCTAGCTAAACATTTGGGAGGAAAAATATAGCTGAGCGACTATTAAGAGCAGAGCCAAGGAGAACCTTGTAAGAGAGACAACCTTGTCTAAATTCCCGACAAGCTGTGTGAGAAATGCTCCACTGGAAGCCCTGCCAAAGGAAGAATGCAACTTCGGAACTCGGTTGTAATATTTCTTTCATATTTTAATATATGCTCGACTATGTTATTGGTTCCATCGTTGTATTGATTATTTGCTTAATGCAATTTGATTCAAACTTTTCTGACTGATTGATAGTTACATGTTTGAATTATTACGTTGTATGTCATTTCTTTTCTCTGCATATGTACAGGTGTCCAGAAGCAGTGAGTGAAAGGATTGTGATCTGTCAAGCTAGGAATGGGAAGCAACACTTCTTCTTCAACAACAACAGTGTAGGGCTTGAGGTAAGCTATCCATCATATCTTTGTCTTTTGTAACTAGCAATCGATATCGTAGCATGTTTTTCTTCTTGCTAGACCCACTCTAGGGCTTGTGGGGTCGCCTTTGTCTACAGAGGGGATTAATCTCCACAACAGTCTACTATTTTCAAAACAGAGTCTTCATAGCTACCTATGGTCACGATCCATTCAATCACTGAGACCATACCTCCTGGACCAGACATTGTTCAATCACAAATTGATCCAGATCCTGTAACTTCTTTGCGAGAACATCTAAATCCTGAAGTCAAACAACCAGAAGTTATTCCTACCTTGGTAATCCCATAAATTTCTATAGCTATTGAAACTCCTATATCACATATTCAACCATCTGAAATATATTTTGGGCCAGACGGTGAAGTTCTTCCTCCTAGTTTAATTGTGATTGAAGAAATCCCACAATATGATACACCTTTAAATCCAACCCATTTTTGGGGTGGCCTTTACCTATACGAGTCTTTTCCTCAATCATTTCCATCTTATTTTGTTTATCCTCTTCCTATTCAATCTCACATCGATTTTCAAAGGTATACATTTGGTCAAACAACCATGTTTGAACTAAGATCTTCGGTTGGGTCTGTTGTTCCAATTACGTCATCTCCTACCCTCGCTACTCCGTCGATGTTCAAAACCTCACCAGAGTAATATTTTCACAATGGCCCTTCGGTCCCAACAGGTTACAAATAATTATCTGGCACTTTCTCTGGTGCATATTCATGATCATGGTATTTTCCAATGTCATCATTCGGTGCTTGAACTAGTTAGTCCTATCGTTAGTACTAAACGACTTGATTCATTACATACATCATTAGGGCAATATCAAGTCGGTCCTTTTGGGTCAATTCCTTCAAGTACCATATCAACTGGACTCCCAGAATTTGGAGAAAATTATTTTCCATCTTATTATCCTCCTCATGCTAGGGGGCAACCTTTGGTCACCCAATATGACAGTACTCCATCACTTTTTGGTCAAACTAATGTTAACATGAATGTTTGTCAATGGCAGCCCACTCTGCCTATCCAAACCACAAACAGTTGTACACTCATATCAAACAGTTCAACCTATTACACCCACTTCATTACCACTTGTTAATACATCTATACCCCTATTAAAGAACCAAAATATTGTACATCAACCTTATCAGGCAGGTCCTTCAACTCAATATCATCAAATGTTGGGTCCACATACTCAAAATCCTTTGGTTAATTTACAACAACCTGTACCAGGAATTATTTATTCAAAAGCTGGTGTACCATTTTATAGGATGTCAGAAATGCAACCTGGTTATACATATCAACCGAATCCAAGTTATAATAATTTGGTTTATAACATTAGTGGACAGGCCCCTTGGCAGCCACAAGTGCAAATGCCTCAAACTTCATTTCAACAAGTGACATATCTAGGTTTTGGTCAACATAATCCTTAAGCGTTCGCTATGAAAAACAACCCCTATCTAGGTTACCAACAGTAGATTCTGTATGTTGGTGCTCAAAGGCCTGTTGCTCAAGAAATTCGATCTTACCCTGGCTATGCTCAAACTAACCTTAATCGATAGTTGTCTTTTGCTGCAACCTTGGAATTACCAAATTTAAACCGATTAACCAATGATCCTATAAATTATGCTCCTTGGTGGCCGGTGATACCTCATAAATTACCCTTCGATATTCCTAAATTAAATGGAAACCCTAGAGAAGATTTGTCGACTCATGTCATGACTTATCATTTCTGGTGTTCATCAAATTCCCTGAATGATGATTATGTTCGACTACATCTTTTTCCAGCATACACTTACATGTATGGCTGTTAAATAGTACATTGAGTTACCTAGAGCTTCTTTTGACAATTTCACTGCCCTAGCTACTACCTTTTTGACCCATTTCCATTTACCAATCATATATGAAACTGGAACGAAACTCTTGAAAAACTTCAAATAGACTAATGCTACTCACATTTTAGATCATATTCATGAGTGGTGTCTGTGTCAACGAATGGTTAAGACATTTGTTCTGGATCAGATCCTTGCTAAATGGTTCATTAAGTCCTTATTACCATCTATAACTGAAGATGTGGCTAAGGGTGGCATCATCACGGAAGAGCAATTTATCACTCTTGCCCAATATTTAGACTTTATTTACACTCAGTTTGGCATGCTCTATGAAAAAATCCCTAATGCGTCGTGATCTAATTTCAATTTTCCTCCTCAAATAAAGGACTGTCATGCCAGAGATGGCTTGATAGGCACTGCAAACACACACCACGCTATTGCATCTGATCCTGCTCCTACTTCTAAAATTAATGTTGTGTCATTTGACAAAGGAAAAAGTAACAAGCAACCAGGAAGTAAGAAAAAGGGGAAATCAAAGTAAAATAAAACTTATAAACCGTAGGAAAGATCATTTGATCAACTGTCTGGACCATGGAAACCTCGTTATCTATGCATAATTTGTAACTAGGAACACTTTGTTAGTGATTGTCCTCACCGTGCTGAAGTCTCAAAAATCATCAAGACTTCCCATGCATCAGTTGTGTTGATGGACCCATTTCCAAATCCAGACACGAATTTGGTTTCTACGGATCCAACTCCTAGTTCCCAAGTCTCAATGTTATCCACCACAAAAACTTCACAAGATATTTTGGTGTCGACGCGTAATAAAGACTATGGTAGTCCGGCCATTGATCAACCTACTACCTCGACAAAGAATCCCTCTAATGAATCAGTACCACATACTGTTATTCCTGAATTGACAATTAAGCTACCAAAGGGAGTGATTCATAAATCGACATATAATCCTTGAGAAAGAGCTGCACAAAATTATAATATAGTTAAAGATTTGGCTCAATTCCCTTCACCTATGTTTTCTCTTGATGTATTACAAATTTTTCCCTCCCAGAAGGGAGCTTTATTGTCGACCATTGGTGGAATTGATCCGAATGATTCTAATCTTGTCATCTTTAATCACACGGGCTATGCACCATAGCTACTGGTAGAATTGGAATTCTCCATACAAGTAAATGTTCTCAATCACCTTGTTCATTTCACTATTATTGATGAGGGAGCATCTATGTGCATTATGTCTCTAAACTATTGGAAGTTACTTGGCTCACCGTGATTATCACAATCATCAATGATGTTGAAGGCTTTTGATGGAAGAACACATAAACCTTGTGATATTATCAATAACCTGCATGTTGAACTAGGGGGGGGAAAATAAATATTTATGTTGAGGTTTTTGATGGACCCCTTGACTATAATATTTTACTTGGAAGAACATGGGTATATGCAATGAATGCCATTGTTTCTACATACTTTATAATTATTTCCTTTCCACATAAAGGTACAATCACAGTCATTAATTAATTATCATTTTTTCCTCTGTTTCACAGGTAACTGGAAGCGTTCTGCTTCTTCACTTACCCCAACTAGAATTTTAGGACATTGGTGTAGGAATCTTGAAGGATTCCACTCTTATGGGAACCTTTGCATTACCTCGGCTCGCGACGTCAGTAGTGTTGGGGTTCTTGTGTTTTGGAAGATTTGGCAATACCAAAATACAAGACAACATCAAACCACTTTGGGATCTCAGGATATAGCCCTCTTAAATCAAGAGAGGGATCTCTTTATAAATGCAAAGAAATTATATATCTTTAAGGCTCAAAGTGAGGCATTAGGCTAGGTATGAAGCACATGGGTTGTTGTTTTGTTTTGTTTGTTTGGTTGGAGATCATCCACTGAGAAGGTTATGGAAGTAAAGAAGGAACTGAGTAGAAGGATGTTCCAGCATAGGAAAATAGGTCAAGAGAAATATTAATCCATTGGGCTATGGAATCATGAAAGGGGATTACTTGCATATCAACTATCCAAGGGTTTTCATAGGGAAAATCATCTATACCAAAGGATATTTTAGATAGATGGTGGAATGGAACATTAAGAATGGGTGAAGGAAAGAAACCAAAGGGCGGCCTAAGATCAGGTCAGATGTCATATAAATACAGGCCTGCTTCGACGTAGTTCAAAGGAAACTCCCATAAAAGACAAAAATGGTAGCTTAACATCAGGTCAGATGTCATTTAAATCCATACCTAATTTCAGCGTACTCTTAAGAAAGAAAATCCAACAGTCCTCATAACCACTTTCAGAATAGTAGAAAACATATAAGATGAAACAGAGAGTAAGGCCTATGATCAGAGGAAAACTTTTAACCTTCACTGCTTTGACACAAACTCAAAGGGATCTCAGAAAGGTTAACTGTTGGAAGAGACACCTAGTGAGATAGGGCTAAATCTAATCTCCTAGTTTCCAAATTCTTTCATTTGAAACCTGTTATAGCATCATTTCTCACCTTCATATGATTCATGATTGCTTTTATGGCTTTAGGCACCAATTCCTACAGACTTGGACAAATTCACTTAAAAAAAGTGTAAAAATCCCCATACGTGGTTATGCCCAGTTTTTTCTGCGTGTATACGTGAGTCCACATGCACTTTTACGCGTATGCCATTAAAATCATGAAAAAATATATAAAAATTCCCTATTTTCGAGCTAGGTTGATGGTTACTCAGGTAGATCAACCACCCCAGCACGTGGCCAACTGTTTCCAACTGTTGAAACTACTTTGAGGGAGTATAAAAGCCCCTCATGTGCATGGCCTAAGGGAGAGAGAGAATTTATTGATATTATACTCTGTTGGTATTCCCTATCCAAGTTTGATTCCCCATGCCTCCTGCACTTTCCCAGTTCATTACAGGAAACCCTTGTTTCCTTGAGATGCTCATCTCCCTATATGTCATCTCGTATGCACCAGTTTGGAAGGAATCTTATTGAGGCAAGGGCGGGACGGATCGGGACGACGATCTGCTCGAAGATCATGGAAGGATTCAGGTGATCTCTCCACTCGTTATTTCTGTACATGCTAATTTATAATATAGAAGTACCATCTTGTTCCCGAAATATACGTGTTAGTGTCTGCTTACATATATGAGAAAATTGTTATTTAAGCATTCATTATGATTTATTTAATGTTTCATATGGATTTCATTAACATTTAGAGTAGATATATGCTGTACAACCAGTTCTTCGTGCTTGTTTCTTCTTGTATTTCAGGTTAAGGAGGAAGGACAGTTGCTGGCGGTTTGGACCCCGCAGGATCTGCTTCAACCGTAGGACCTATGGGTAACTTCCTTGATCTACTCTATTTATTTTTTCATGAACATGTATGGTTGTGTGAGTCCTTCTTAAGTAGCATGCCCCTGCTCTGTGGAGGTTGTAACCCAACGAACCTCTAGGGTGATTTTCCCCGAAACAGAACTGGCGACTCCGCTGGGGATCACATTCTTGTGACTCCCCTGTTGGGTGGTTTCAGCTGTTTGATAGGTTGCCGACTGTTTTAATTTTCATTTGCAGTCCAGTTTACTTTTTCTCAGTCAGTCTGAAGTCCTGGTTTCTTATCCAGGCTTGATCCTTTTTGTTTTTTCATTATTTACCTTGATATACGTGCTTTATTCTGCACACAGTCGCGTATACACGCAAGTTTGTCTAAAGGGAGTCGTGTATACGCGAGTTTCCTTTAGCACAGTTGCGTATGCACGCTTGTTGCTAAACTGTGAAGTAGCGTATACCTAGGCAGATTTTGAATTTTTGGATTTCTTGACTTTTTGGTCCTTTCTGGCTGTGGAGACCTGTCCCTACAGTGTCTTTGCACTCTCTGGATTGTGAAGAAGGTGGTATTTTGTCTTTTCTCTCTTTCGTTTGATTGAAAACTAGTCTTTTTGGCAAAGTGTTGTTTCTGGTGCTGGCACTTCTGGTTTGAGTACCAAGATAGCTTTCTGGGCATTCTTGGCTGTTCTGCTTTATCAGAACAGAGAGCTCCTGCTCATTTACTCTTTCCTGTCTTTGTGTTTTGCTTGGCACTACGATTTTTGCTCATTTCTTGATTGGTTTTCTTGAGTTCAGTAGGCTAGGTCTTGTTGCAACTTTTGAAGAGTTTTTCTTGCTTCTTCGAAGTTTTTGTTTGCGGCAAGTTAGTACTATTCTTCTAGGCTGAGTGGCTGAGTTTTCTTGTCTTCTTTTGCTCTTATTGATCTTGCTACTAGTTAGCCTTATAAGGTTTGGAGCATTGTTGAAGTTTTTACTTGAAATTCAGTGGTGTTTGGCTTGGAATTTGATAGTTTTGCTTGGTCTTTTTGAGCTCTTTCTTTATAAAACTCAAAAGCTCAAAAAACATTTGCTTTGCTTTTTGTTTTTGCATTTCAAAGGCTCAAAAAACATTTTGTCTTGTTATTTGCTTTTGTTGTTGCATTTTCGTTTTCGTTTTGCTATATCTTTTGAAGCTTTTTGTGAGGTTTCTTGCTTTTGGTTTTTGGCTTGATTTTTGGGAGGATTTGTCATTGATTTCTTCCTCTTGTTTTTAAGTGTTTTTGGTGTCTTCATATTAAGAGTTCTTGATTTCGGGAACTAGCTTTCTGGGCAACCAAAAAGAGTTAAAACTGAAGGAGTTTTTGGGAAATTTCACTCTGCTTTAGGAGATTTTGCATCTTAGGATTTGCATGCTTGTAGTGATTTGCATTAGGTGCTCTTAAGCATTTAGTCATTTTCGTAGTTTTTGTGAGTGTGAGTTTGCTATTTGAAAAGAAAAATATAATTTTTAGTCTCGTAGAACCTGTATAGAAGTTGCTTTTCATCGAAAGAAAATAACTGCATTTGCATGTAGTTTGGTTTTTATTAATTTCTTTCTGCGTCAAAACACCATAAGTTTCATTTCCGCATCCCTTTGACTTAACATAACAGCCCATTAAAATAAGCGATATAATTTAAAATCAACTAGCAAGTTTTCTAAGTGTCATACACCAACTAGCTAGGTTGTAGGGCCTTGGATTAGGTGAGTGGAGAGTTAACTCTCCAAGGCCGCTCAAACAAAACATAGAAGTTGATTAATTGAGCGAAATCAAACTCCGTTAGGTGGACCAGGAAAGCTCTCCTCCAGAGAGTCAAGCGCGAGGGGAAGTGAAGGCTGAGAAGAGAGATACCCCCTCTCTGATTTGTTGAATCTGACCTCAAGACCATTCCGCCCGGCTTCTGACACGGATTGGTGCCCATAGTTGCCACTCCTAGGTTCCACATAGGTGACTGCGGGGGGGAATACCCGTGGTACCTGAGGCAGACGTCGCATCACTTTCAGCAGTACTTCTGGGGGGTGCCCTTGCGAAGCTTGGGTGCTTGAGCCGACAAAGGTTGTCGTTAGGAGGTCGGCGTAACTGTTTCTGATACCTTCGCTAGTTGTTCTGGGCCCTAATCATCCCAGACTGCTTTCGGGAGGTCCTATATTTCGCTTTCCTGTATTTTGGTGTCCGGTCCTCATCACCCGGAGCGGAAATACTTGCAGGCTGTTTGCTTGATTGTATCTCAGGGATTTTTCTTTTAGTGAGTGCTCTTTGCTCCTAGCTTGCCTAGCTTTTCACTTTTTTGAGTCTAATTTAAAATCTATAAAAGTGGTTGATCAAGCGCCTCGTCGATCGAGGAGAATCCGGGGGTTATCTCCCGAGAGTCCAGAGCCTTCTTCGAGAAGGCGTAGGAGTGATTTAGCAGGTGGTTACCACCCTGTGGCATCTGACACAATGGAGAGAGATCCTCCACAAAGGTCTGAAGGTTTCATAGCTGATTCTGGTGTCGGTTCCGAGAGGAGCGCTCCGCTCACCTCGCGAGTTTTATTTCCTCAGGAAGAAGATTTTCAAATTGAAGAAGTACTTGAACCTCCTTCGTCAGGTCCATCTCCTCTTCCTCCTGATTATCCGTTCGTTGTTCAGTACATCGGACCTGAGTCTGAGAGACCGGAAGATCTTCCATATCATTCATACCTTTCGATGGCCACGACTGGGAACGCGGCTTCTGCCGTGAGTGCTGCAGGCATTCAGACACCTGCTTCTGTTGAAGGAGGGGGCACGATTGCTTTATCTTCGATTGCTTCTAGTGCTGCTGTGTTTGGATCTAGTTTCACCCAAGCACATGCTTCTCATTCTGGTCCCTTTTGTTCAGGGATGCCCTCTAGTGGGAATCCCTCTTTTTCCTTTTCCGCTGCTGCAGTTGGATCTACACCCATGTCTTCCATGGCTAGTGGATCAGATTCTTTCCAAGGGTTCCCCTTCGGAACTGGACACATTCCTAGTTCGAATCCTTCTCTAGGGTCCTTTCCATTTACTTCTCAGACCCAGAGTTTCAACCCTTGGTCTGGGGGGCAAAGTTCGACTACTTTTACAGGATGGAACCCTGTGTTCACTACAGCGGGGGCAGGGAATCAGTTTTACGCAGGTCATCAAGGGAATACTTCTTTCCCTTCGTCGAGTGCTTATCAGACCTTTTCTCCTCTTTCTAATGCCTGGAACCCCTATCAGGGGCTTTCCTCTTCATTTCATACTTCAGCGGGGGGAACTGGTCTGGGCTTTGGTAACTCTGCGTTGGGAGGAGGTTCTTCTCCTTTTTCTACGAGTCCTTTTTGGCAACTTGGTGCCTCATCAAATCCAGGGTATTCTTTTCAGAATGTTGGGAATCCATCCCATCAAGGATGGAATCCTCAGGCTCCACCTCGCTTACCTTTTCTGGCAACGTTAAACTTGCCAGATCTGTCGAAATTGACTAATGATCTAGTTCGTTATGGTCCGAGGTGGCCTCCGGTTCCCACCAAACTTCCTTTAGACATTCCAAAGTTTGAAGGTAAGAATGGAGAAGATCCGGCTGACCACATTACCACTTTCCATTTATGGTGTTCTTCGAACTCCCTGATCGATGATTCGATTAGGTTGAGATTATTTCAATGCACCCTAACTGGAAACGCTGCCAAATGGTATATCGAGCTAACTGGGGGCAGTTTTGCTACATTTGGAGAACTGGCTGTCACATTTCTAAACCATTTTCAGTTGCCTGTCCGATATGAGGCTGGGACGGAACTCCTGGCTAATTTTAAGCAGGACGAAGCAACCCACATTTCTGATCACATTCAGGAATGGAGGAGAAGGAAGAGGCTTATTAAAGCTCATATTCCAGGAGAATTCCTTCTCGAATGGTTTCTGAAATCTCTGCAGTCAGAAATTTCAAAAGATGTATCCCTATCTGGGGTATTTTCTGAGGAGCAGGCCATTTTTAGGGCCCAGTAGCTGGAACTGATCTATTCTCAGTCTGGGGTCCTTTATAAATATTTGCCCAATGCTCCTCGCTCCAAATTAGATTTATCGAAAACTAAGCCCGATCCTCATGGTGATGGGCTTGTCGGATCGATCAATAGTGGTGCAGCCAGCCTGCTTACTCAACTGCAGCAGTTGTCTTTGCAATCTGCTCCTTCTAGTCAGGCTGTGCCTGCAGAGTCATCGCCTTCCCAGTCTTTGTCCATAAATGCTGTCCAAGCTTCTGATCCCAAAGGAAATCAACAATCCCATGGGAAGAAGAAGGGATGAAATAACAAGAAGAAGGGCAAGAACGGGAAGGGTAATGCAAATAAAACCAACGAGCGTGTTGGTGAGGGTCCAAAGAAGAAAAAGAAAGTGAAGTTTCCATGCAAGTTGTGTACTGGAGACCATCTCACACACCTTTGCCCTAAAATTCAGGATGCGTAGCGCTTGTTAGCCCAGCAGGGTTCTTCTAGTTCCCAGGCTGTGTTAACAAACCCTTTTCCCCAAGGGCAGCAATTAGTTGTTGGCGCGAACCAAAATCCTAGGGCTTCCTCTGGGGGCACCTAGGAAGGGGAAATTCCATCGAACATTTTTATGATGAGTGCTCACGCGGATATCGCTACGAGATCCCGTGATTATGGCGGAGAAGAGTCTTTGAAAGCTAAGGAAGTTCCTGATGCTACTGAGCCGCTTCACATTACGAAGCCTACTGTTGAGTCTATGCCTCGGATGCCCAAAGCATCTTCTAAGCGGTCAACGATTAATCCAAACGCTAGGGCTGCCCAGAACTACTCGATTGTGGAAGATCTGGCGCAAAGTCCTTGTGCTATGTCAGCTTTAGAGGTACTCCAGTCTTGTCCGGCTCAGCGCAGTGCTTTGCTCACTGCCATTGGGGCTATTGATCCGAAAAATTCTCTTATGATTACTTTTGATATGAATAATTTTAAGAAGAGACTTCCTCATCACATGGCTTTCCATATTAAATCGTCGTATCGGAAGTGCAATATCTTTCGAACGGTCGTTGATGAGGGTGCTTCCACATGCGTGATGTCTCTCGCATGCTGGAAGACACTTGGATCTCCCAAAGCTGTTCCATCTAGCACTGTTCTTACTGCGTTCGATGGTCATTCTCACAGACCCCATGGTATTGTCCCGACTTTGCCCATCTGTGTTGGGGGCAAAACCGTTAATATAGAGGTTGAGGTAGTAGATGCAGCCTTGGACTACAACCTTCTGTTGGGGAGGAACTGGATTTATGAGATGGATGCCATTGCATCCTCATTATTTCGAATTATATGTTTCCCCCACGAAGGGAGGATCGTTACAGTGGATCAACTGGACTGTCCTCCTGTAGACCCGAATGCGTCTACTGACTCATCTATTCCTAAGTTGGATAATACTAAGGCGCCTGTTGAGAATTTAGGAGTTGGAATGTATTCTTCCTTGATGGGTACTTTTGATATTCCTCCTCCTATGGTTCATATTAATGCTATTTCCTCCTCCAAGGCTCCTCTTTGAAGAGAGTTCTTCAGAACTCATTATTTTTCGGACCCTTGGACCTTACCTTCCCCTACTGCCACATTAGCGGAAGGTCAAGTGGGTGGAATGGAATTTCCTATTTCTACAGCTGAGATTGCTTATCAGTCTATTGTTGACTCTGCAGAATCCATCCCAGCTCCTCTTTCACCGAAAGAGTTGGATGGTGACGTGGCTCCGGCTTGGACGCTTAGTTCTTCTTCGGCCCAGGATTGCCTTGATACCACTCTTCCATCTAAATAGGCCATCCTAGAAGCCATGACTGTTATAGATAGACCGTGGGATGACTTGCATCATCGGTCTTACTTCCTACCCGACTTGAGCGAAGTTGAAACAAGTTTTCCAAGTCCTCCATCTCCTGGTCCTGTTCACCCAGTCTTGAACCCTTTGGCACCAACACAGGTTTATGCTGAAGGGAACTTGGCTGTGATTTCTCCTAATATCCCGGTGAACATTTCCAGGGATCCCAATATTATTGAGAATGTCTTCATTGGAGCTGAATGTTCCCGTGAAGAGGTTCAAATTTACACCGAGCTCTTTAAAGAGTATAGGGATGTTTTTGCTTGGTCTTATGAGGAAATGCCTGGAATAGACCCATCTATTGTCCAGCATGAGATCAAGACGTATGAAAACGCTAAGCCCGTGAGGCAAAAACTTCGTCCGGCCAATCCTAGAAAGGCAGCAGCTATCAAAGCTGAAGTTGAGAAGCTGCTTAAGGCAGGATTCATTTTCCCTGTTCCTTTGACTGAATGGGTTTCAAACCCCGTTCCTGTAGATAAAAAGCAAGGAACGATTCGAGTGTGCATCGATTTCAGAGACCTAAATAAAGCATGTCCTAAAGATAATTACCCCACACCATTTATCGATCAGATCATTGACGAGTGTGCCGGTAACGATATTTTCTCCTTCATGGATGGTTTCTCCGGATATAATCAAATTACTATCCGTCCTGAAGATCAACATAAAACTGCCTTTATTTGTCCCTGGGGTACGGTTGCCTACAAGAAAATGCCTTTTGGTCTTAAAAATGCTGGGGCTACCTTTCAGCAGGCCATGTGATATGCCTTCCACGACATCAAAAATATTATCGAGCCATACTTAGATGATTTAGCTGCTCATTCTCGAAAGAGGATGGATCATCCTGGTCACCTCCGGCAAATATTTGAACGATGTCGAACAAGTGTTTTTTCGTGGTTACATTCGGTCAGCTATTGGGATTCATTGTGTCTAGGGAAGGGATAAGGGTAGATCCCTTCAAGGTTGAGGCAATACTTCGGTTGCCTCCCCCGTCTTCAATTCGTCAGCTTCAAAGTCTTCAAGGGAAGTCTAATTTTCTTCGGAGATTTATCGTCAATTATGCTGAAGTTACAAAGGGATTTATGAGACTATTGAAGAAAGGAGTTCCTTTTCTTTGGGACGAATACGCTCAACGCTCATTCGATGCCTTGAAGAAAGCATTGACCTCTGCTCCTTTATTGAGTCCACCTGATTATAGCAGAGATTTCATTTTGTATCTGGCAGCAGTAGAATCTACCATCGGTATGGTTCTGGTTCAGGAGGATGATGCTCTTGCAGAGCATGTTATTTACTACCTTAGTTGAGGACTGGTAGGACCTGAACTCCGGTACACTCCGATAGAAAAATTAGCTTTAGCAGCAGTTCATGCTGTGCAGCGACTCCGGCATTACATTATTCTTCGCAAAACTTATGTTTTGGCAGCTGCCAACCCATTTCAATTTGTCCTCAGTAGGTGAGTGATTGGGGGCAAATATAATAGATGGATTGTGATTTTACAGGAATTTGATCTTGAATTTATGTCTGCCAAATCCAAAAAATCATTAGTTTTTGCGGAATTGATCTCTGAGTTGCCCTATGGGGAAGAGATGATCTATGATGAGTCCTTTCCGGACGAGCACTTGTTTCTTATCTCTTCACAGGATCCTTGGTACGGGAATATCATTGTGTATCTCCAGACTGTGAAGTTTCTCTCTACTTTTTTGAAAGATGAGCGTCGTAAACTGCATCACTTGGCCAAGAATTATTTGATTATTGGTGATGCTTTATACCGTCGAGGGGTTGATTCAATCCTAAGACGCTGCTTAACTCTCGAAGTAGCTGAGGCTGTGCTGAATGATTCTCACAGTGGAGCTTGTGGGGGTCATTTATCTGGGCTTGCTACAGCCCAAAATATTTTGCGTGCTGGATACTTTTGGCCCTCGATTTTCAAAGATTGTATTGAATCGGTCAAAAAGTGTCATCCGTGTCAGGTTTATACTCGAAAAATGTGCGCCCATCCAGCTCCGCTTTTCTAGTCATTACTGTCGGTCCCTTTACAAAGTGGGGTTTTGATTATACTACTTGTAACCCGCTTTCAGCTAAAGGTCACAAGTACATTATTGTAGCAGTAGACTACTTTACGAAGTGGGTCGAGGCTATGCCTACTTTTGGGAATGATGGTGAGACTGCAGCTCTTTTTCTTTTCAACCAGGTTATCGCTCGTTTTGGTATTCCTAGAGAGATTGTCACTGACCATGGAATTCATTTTCAGAATAGTATGATGGCTGAGTTGGCTCTCAAATTGGGTTTCCAGTAGGAGCATTCATCTCCATATTATCCTCAAGCCAATGGGCAAGTGGAAGCTGTGAATAAATCCTTGAAGACAATTCTTCAAAGGACAATTGATAAATCTAGATCCAACTGGCATATTATGCTATATCCTGCACTTTGGGCATACAGGACATCAGTGAAAACTGCAACTGGATTTACTCCGTCTCAGCTAGTGCACGGGGTGGAATCCGTATTTCCTATTGAATGCGAGATTCCTTCTCTTAAATTAGTTTTTGAACTTCTTCCTGACACTTCTAGTCTGGCAGAACGGCTTCTTCATCTGGAACATCTCGATGAGCAGCGTCGAGATGCCGCCACGATGAATGAAGCGCATGAAAACCGAGTTAAAGTTCAGTACAATAAGGCGGTCAAGCCTAGGGTCTTTTCGGAAGGTGACCTTGTTTTGGTCTATGCCCAAGAAAAAGATGCCCTAGGGGCAGGGAAGTTGAAGTCTATGTGGTATGGCCCCTATATCGTTAAAATATCCTTAAGAAAGGAGCATACACCTTGGTTGATTTTAAAGGGAACGAGTTGCCGAGCCCCGAAATGGGCTCTATTTGAAGAAGTATTATGCCTAGGCTCCGGCCTGGCATGTTGCTTTTGTATATAGTAGTTTTTGCTTTGTACATATCTGGTTCATTTTCGATCTTTGATGAGTTGGTGATGTTTTTTGATCTTCTTTGGCAGGTTGTGTTGGATGTCATGAGTCATTTTGGTTTCTCCGATGGTGCTAGTAGACACACTCGGAACTTAGCTTCCGCGGCTTGGGTGCTTCATTATCCATCCGGTCAGCTGTTAGTATCAAGAGGGGTCTGCATTGGTCCTGCTTCCAATAATATACCAGAATACACTGCAGTTGTTCATCTACTCTCGGAGGTAATATCTTTGGGTGTTGATTCGTTGGTAGTTTTCTTGGACTCTCAGCTGGTGGTGTCGCATTTGAACAATACTTATCGGGTACGAGATCCATTTTTATTACGATTGTTCTTGAGGGTACGTTTGTTACAAAGGTCATTTCAATTTTTAACTTTCATTCATATTCCTCGAGCTGACAATTGGTTTTCTGACTCATTAGCTAATCAAGCATTGGATTGGCATATTAATCATTCCATACAATAAATTTTTAATCATCAAAAACATCATACATTTTGATACATTTATCACATCACATCAAATATCGCTGTATATATATCATCAGAGTGTTCAAAAACTTTACAAAAATTTGGATCCATAAGGTCATACAAAACTTGGGCTTATGCCTCGATCATGTTCAGACTCAAAAAAGAATATACAGTCATCTAATACATAATATCTGTCTACTCCTGAGGTCCCTGCCCAGAAGTCGTGTTCCTATAGAACGTGACCGCGGTGGCAACTCGGCGGAATAATCGTACCCAATCTCGGGGCACTCCTACCACCCGTCTCTGGATGGCTTCCGACAGGTCTTCCACGGTAGCCATAGGTATTTGGTGGGTTAATCCCTCCAAATTCCTCTGCACAGCCTGGAGAGTCCTATCTGAATCCACTGTATCTGCTTCGCCCCTACGGCGCTTGTGGTGCGGGAGACCCTCAGGTCGCACTGGTCCAACATCTGAATCATGATCATTTTAAATAGTCAGTCATTATGAATCCAATCAAAAACATGTTTTTTTTTCATTTTTTCATACATATTTGAAAAAATCCAAAAAAAATTATATAAGTCAAAAATTTTTGCAAACTTACCGACTGTGCCCCATGATGTGCCTGGTGGAAGAACTAGATCTGGATCTCCACGGAAGTCCATCCTGGCATAGGGATAGTCGTCCACCGCGATGATTTGTTCTCCCCACCAACGGAAGAACTCATCGTCCCATGTGTTCTGGGGTACTTCACTACCCCCCAATCTCTTCATCATGTCCGCCCAACGGGCAATTCTTGGGTCCCGCAGGCTACTGATGGTAGAGATAACTCTGGGTCTCAATGCTGGTATCTTCTCAAAGAAGAATGTTGTCAAAATTGTACCGTAGCCAAAGTATTTGGTCTTTGCTTGGCGGATTGAGGTCAACTGTTGTTTCATGTTCAGTAAAAGGGTTGTGCACCAATCATACACATGAGTCAAGCATTCTACTACTATGCTCATTTGCGTCCTGGACGCCTGATGTAGGGAGGCAGATCCTGCCACTCTGCCGATGGTGAAAAGGAGGATTTTCATGTGCAAATCCCATAAATATTTAATTTCAATCTGAGTTCCAACCTTTTTGGAACACTCTACGCAATACACGTGGACATAATCTTCCACGGTTAACCCTCCCAGGGGCTTCCCGTGCAAGTCTACTGGTTCTCCCCTCCGGGAGAGTCCAGTGATAAAATATATGTCTTCCACTTCAATGCGTACTGGCATCTGATCTATCATGAAACAATCTTGGTCTGGTTCCCAGTAATTGACGAGCATTTCTAGCAACCGAGGATTGCTTTTCATATTTGGCATTTTGAAGAATTTGAACAATCCGCAATTCCGAAGGATATTTTGCGCTGCTCGATCTTGCATGACCTCTTGATCAATTGGGCTATGTTCACGCTCCCTCCATGATATTGTCATCCTGTCAAATTTCATTAAATTATGCATTAGCCACACATTTTTAGTTTCGGACCTATGCATACGTGACTTTTTCTTTGCACAGTCGCGTATATACGCGACTTTCCTGTTATGAACCCGCGTATGCGCAAGTCTGCATTTTTTAGCAAGGGTTTTAATGGTAAAATTCACTAAATTTTAATTTCCAAATGGACAAAATGATTTGCAAGGATGATTGAGGAGCCTGCCTGAAAATTTGGTGCGTTTCGACGGTCTGTTGTTCCTGATTTGACGAAAGAAGTTTTTTGCTCCAGAGCACTTTTTCCGAATCAGCAATGCAATAATGAACCAAATATGAGGTAATTTGTCTATTTATGGCTAAAAAGTTGAAAATTTTCGCAAAAATTTGTTATGCTTATTTTTTCGATCTATCTTAAGCTGCATAAATCGGATGCTTGGAAGTGCCCAGTTTGGTATGTTTTCAGGTACATTTTGATGATTTTGAGATTTTTCCCGGTTTTTGATCCATGATTACCGACTCGTCACGGCAGGTATATGATCTTCACTGGCATATAGGTTAGCGAAATAACTTTCCATTGCATATTGCATACTAGCCTCCATACTGATCACTTGCCATAGGGTCGATCCCATCAGGTCATGAGTATTACACCCATTTCACTCGCCGATTATTTAATCATGCCTTAATGGTAGAGCCTTCCTTTACATGGGCTTCCTAGTTAGTTCCTCACTATCACTTGTTGCCCATGCTGCGTTTTATGTAGGCTCGGGAGTCCTCTTTAGTTCTGCCGTGTCTTATGTGCTGAAGCTTCATTCTTCTTCTTCATCACTATCATTTTTTATGGCTTTTACCCTAGAGGCTCCCTGGTGTCGTTAAGTTGTATTACTGCATTGCATATTGGCTACTTGTTTATCCTGGCCTTTAGCCGGCTTCATTTGGACTAGATGTTTAAGCCAACTTTTTACCTTGACTCTCTGTATAAGTTAGCCATTGCATGCACTTAGCTATCACGAATTGACACCTTTTTACCCATGGATGGAACGTTCCTCTAAGTATCGCTTACCAGTTTCTGCCACCTTGCATTGAGCATAGGATTGTTCCAATCCCAGGAACTAGTGCATCTTATTTTTTGATACTCATTCTATCCATTGTATCATAGCATTCTTTTATTCTTTTTCAGGCTTATTATATGAAAAAGACAAAAAAATCAAATATAACAAAAAGAGCGGGAACGGGATATATCTTCGTTGTTTTGATGGCAGTACAGAGTCAGTTTGTTGCCCTTGAACAAAGCACATATACTTATATATATTCCATTCATTTGGGATGGTTTTATTTTTTGACCTAGGTTCAGCCTTTACCTTGTTTCACTTGTCAGTTCTGCCCCGGTTGGTTATCTCTTCCAATCATATGGAGAGTTTGTTTTGCCTCCTCAATAACAGACTTATACAGTGTCACTTTTTACTGCCATGGTCATCACGAGTCGTGCTTTTGTTCAAGGGAAGTTTAACCAGAGTCGGCCATTCTGCGGTGTCTCTTGACTCATTATTCAGTCGGCCTTCCTGGTTTTGTCAGTATCTTGTTCTATCACATCAGATGTTTTGGTCTTCTGCTCGTGCTGGTTTGAGAAGGCCCCCATTGACTTCTTGCTAGCGGGTTTGTCTCTTATTGACTACGACATATTGCTCTGAGAGAAAACCTAGAGCCACACCCTGGGCCTATTTCCATCATTGATAGGTGACCTTGTGCTCAACATTTGATCATCATTATGGGTCTTTGACTAAGTGGTTTCCCCTGTGTTCGACGTTAGCACACATTATCACACTTGGGATTCATACAGTACCTTGATTTCCATTTGACCCTATCGGTGGATCTCTCGCCTCTGTGTCAGCTTTCATTATTGGTTGGTTCAGAGGGTTTCTTCCGTGCGCTAGCTTCATCTTGTGCATGTCGGAAATGTACTTCGGTTTTGGTTCCATCACTCTACTTCATCTGATTCCTTCCAATTCTTGGCCTGCGGGTTACACTCGCGCTGGACTGATGTGGGATGCCTTAATGCCTTCCTTCCAGTAGATCTTTTCCCATCGACTCCGACTCATTGCTCTGGGAATAAGTTCTAGAGTCTTTTTGTCAGTACCTTAGGGTTTGCAGTCATCAGTGGCAGACTCTTCGCTATCGACAGTAGGGATTCATTATTGCCTCCTGATTGGTAGTTTCTTTCAAGTGTTCAACTTCAACTCATTCATTCGCACTTGTTAGATTGTACTGGGGCACCTTGGCACTCATTTTCATTATCGGTGGGTTGTCTCGCGTTGGTTAACGGTATACGTCATTGACCGGTAATCCAACAATTTCTCACATGGTCGACTTCAACTCATTTATTCCCATTGTGTAGAATTGTGCCATGGTGATCGGTGAAGACCTCGGGTTGCATCAGCATTTCTCGGTTCACTTTTGACAGTCCATTCAGTTTCTGCCAGTGATGTCGTCCACTCTTATATGTTGCAGTTCAGTACAGCGCATCCTATATGTTGGCTCCCGAGTTGCGTGATAGTACCGTTGTTCCACCCCTTATGATTTGGTACTTGGAGATTCAGTTACTTATTTGATCAGACATCCAGTTGCAGCATCTTTGATCAATTATTTATATGTGATACTTGGACATTGATTCAGACTTATATTTCCGGGCCATGCTCAGATGATTCATTGTGTACTTTCAAGTTCAGTTATACTTGTATACATGTTGGATCTATTCAATACTTTCTATATGATGTATTTTTGACTGATCATGGGTATGCCCGCCTCAGCATGAGTTGACTCTCTGTTTTCTTTCATTGGTTTTTGGCAGGCTGAAATCTGGTGAAGTCCTCTCTTGTCCTTGCGAAGTTCTTTCTATGTGCATAATACATTTCAGCCATCATGTACCCTTTCTGACCTCATATATTAGGGGGCATCTGTTATAGCATCATTTCTCACCTTCATATGATTCATGATTTCTTTTATGGCTTTGGGCACCCATTCCTACAGACTTGGACAAATTCACTAAAAAACAGTGTAAAAATCCCCATACGCGGTTATGCCCAGCTTTTTCCGCGTGTATACGCGAGTTCACATGCACTTTTCCGCGTATGCCATTAAAATCATGAAAAAATATATAAAAATTCCCTATTTTCGGGCTGGGTTGATGGTTACTCAGGTAGTTCAACCACCCCAGCACGTGGCCAACTGTTTCCAACTATTGAAACTACTTGGAGGGAGTATAAAATCCCCTCATGTGCATGGCCTAAGGGAGAGAGAGAATTTATTGATATTATACTCTGTTGGTATTCCCTATCCAAGTCTGATTCCCCGTGCCTCATGCACTTTCCCAGTTCATTACAGGAAACCCTTGTTTCCTTGAGATGCTCATCTCCCTATATGTCATCTCGTATGCACCAGTTTGGAAGGAATCTTAGTGAGGCAAGGGCTGGATGGATCTAGACGACGGTCTGCTCGAATATCGTGGAAGGATTCAGGTGATCTCTCCACTCATTATTTCTGTACATGCTATTTATAATACAGAAGTACCATCTTGTTCCCAAAATATACGTGTTAGTGTCTTCTTACATATATGAGAAAGTTGTTATTTAAGCATTCATTATGATTTATTTAATGTTTCATATGGATTTCACTAACATTTAGAGTAGATATATTCTGTACAACCAGTTCTTCGTGCTTGTTTCTTCTTGTATTTCAGGTTAAGAAGGAAGGACGGTTGCTGGGGGTTTGGACCCCGTGGGATCTGCTTCAACCGTAGGACCTACGGGTAACTTCCTCGATCTACTCTATTTAGTTTATCATGAACATGTATGGTTGTGTGAGTCCTTCTTAAGTAGCATGCCCTTGCTCTATGGAGGTTGTAACCCAACGAACCTCTAGGGTGATTTTCCCCGAAACAAAACCCAACAAGAACATCTAAGAAACTAACTCCAAATTCAGATGTCAGTAAGCATGGACCAGCCAACTACTATACTGGTTAAAATATGATGAATTAGCTCGTAGATACACAAATTAGCAGAAAACATCAAGATAAAGATTACAGTGAGATTTAGGGTACTTCCAACAGTATATCTAATCTATGCTTGTTGTTCTTTATTAGATAAATATGGACAGTATGTAAAAACATGAAAGGAGACAATTATAGTCAGAATACATCACCAATAATATAGACCAGGATCTTGTGAATCTGCTTGATTAGTTGATGTGCCAATCTAGTCACATACCTTAAGCTCAGTGGCCTTTTACAATACATAATTTTCTTCCCAGCCTACTATATTACAGACTGCTCAACTACTTCCCCTCAGTAACAGTTCTAACAATTAATAAAATCCCAACCCACAACAATGAATTTTCGATGAATACTTATAGGTGAATGAAGAAGTGAAGTAGTAGAAGACATAGTTGGCCCAATTAAATGAAGAAATTAATGTTTCTCGGCCTCTGAGAGGCTTGATGGATAAGAAATGAGATGCTCCATGCTTCATTTAATGGTCTCTTGCTTGTATTTGTACTCTGGATATCTGTTTTAGACTTTTGAAATAAGCAAAGAGGATAGAGAGTCTACGGGTTTCCCACACTTCCATAACTATTGTTTCTGATTCTCGAGGCTGAATGGATGAAAGTATTGACTTTAGGATTGTTCCTCATTTTTAAAATAGCTTTGCTAACAATTAGTAATAAGATATTTTGATTTGTATTAATTTTTCAGCAGTCTTTAGGCCAATATATTCTGTTATGCTAATAACTAGGCCTTATTTGATTTCTGTGAGGTTGAAGGTGTCTTTTGGTAGTTGGAGAGGGTTGGCATTTGGTGCTCGAGAGGGTTCAATTGGTCTCTGCTGTGGCGGTGGAGGCTTATCCGACTACTAAATTCCTTTTTCTTCATCCTAAAACACCTTTAATTTACTTTGATTCTGTGTTTTAGGCTGAATTAGGCCTCGGTCTTCTTTATGGTCTTCATGGTGTCTCTTCAAGCTTTAAACATTGGGTTATAATCATTAAATATTCAATAATAGGATTTTAACCTCTTCGATTGATCACTGATACTCTTTGCCACTTCTACTGACTGTTTCTGTGAATGTATAGGCTTCAATGGCGCAGGAGGGTTAGAATTAGGGTTTTACATCCTGATATTTGATAAAAACACACTCTAAACCTTCTCAGGCACTTTCCTCTATGATTTCTAGCTCTGAAAATACCTTCCATGCGCTCTGATAAACCCTGTTTGTGGCTGTGGAACAGAGTGGATTCATGCCCCTTTAAAACCTTTAACAACATGATAAACATATTAAGAAATCCATGTGGGAGTGGGGTAGGCTACTTTGGAGTCTTTTGGAGTATGGAAGGAAGGGATGAAAATGATGGGTGCTGTGAAGAAACACAGTGAAAACCATGGCGAAATGGAGGCAGAGCGGTCTGATGGAGGTCTGGTGTGGGGAAGGTTCTGGACCGTCAGATTCGGTTAGACCATGGTAATCAATGGTTGAGATTCATTGATAGGATCATTGGGAAGGTTAATTGGATGAACAATGAATGGAGGTAATATCATATCATGACCATTGGATTATTTAGATGGACGACAGAGATCGCCCGATGCAATCAATTGGGGGAATAAGTAAATGGAAATGAGTGGAGATGAAAATGCATCGATACCATTGGATGAAAAGTCTTAATGGTGAAGATTGATCGGTAATGCATTTGGGAAAATAGAGGGTGGGCAAAATAATTGACGAGGAAGTTGAATCAGAGCCGTCAGATTAGAACATCCGACGGTGGAGATTGAGCGACAAGACCTTCAAAAGATAGATGGAGGGGAAAGGATTTTGGGGTCAGATCTAATATAGGCCATTAGATTAACATGATGGATGGCTGAGATTAAGTGGAAAAATTCATTGCGGAGGATGGTGGTAAGTGAAAAATAGTAGGTGGTATTCGTGCGACATTGAGAGCGGTAAGCTGATTTCACAAAAGTTGTGTGATTCCATACACTGTGCGCCACGTGGAAAACCAAAACCACCCATATCACGTGATTTCAAAACATTAAAGCTTGAACATAAAATTTACATGATATGTCACTTCAGCTGTCGGATCTGATGATTTTTATCATACGGTGCAGAGGAACCCGATGGGAAAAGATGCACGGGGCAGAGTTTAAAACATTGGGTTGATTGTGGACCGTAGATCTTGTGAAACGAATGGTTGTGATTCAATATTAGATCATGCAGACAGGGAGGGAAAATGGATGGATGAACATGATGCAATCAAGCACTGACCATCCAATCTGGAACCAGATCAACGGTCCATACTCAATCGGGGGGTAAAGGAGAGAGGCAATGGGTGGAGAAGTGATTCAATATCGATCGTTGGATTCTACGATCGGACGGTCAGGATTAGAAGAAGGGGAAAATTATTTTAAAAGGAAAATAGGCATTATGGAGTGCATAAGCACCCAAGGACAATTCATTCTTTAAGATCGACAGTCGAATTTTATTTTAACATTAAACGTCGAGAAACAGAAATAAAATGGAAAAGGCTCGTCGCATCGAAACTTTGGAATAATGAAAGAAAAGTCGGGATAAGCCTTGTTTCAAAACTAAAATTGCGATTAGCATCAAAGGGCTTAGCGCTTGGTCATAGGCACGAGACCCATGTGAAAGGGGCTATAGAAAGTAAGCCCTCGGGGGCTCAAGCCTGTCATATAGCAAAAAGGGGGTTTTAGGCCAAAAATAGTGTTGTTTAAAGCCAAATGGTGTGTTCTGGTAAGGGGAAAAAGGGATTTTTAAACCAGAAAAAGAGTGCTATAAGGTTTAAACATGGTTTTAGGATGAAATGGAGGGTTAATGAAGGGAATTTTAGAGGAATTTTGAAAGGGGAAAAGTGGTGAAAATGAGGATTTTGAGGGGATGAAATAGGGTATATGGAAGCCTTTTTGAGAATTTTCTTTCACCAACAGCAGGATTCTTTAATGGAAACAATGGTGAAGATTATTCAAGGAGAAGAGGACACATAGAGGCTTCAAGAATGAAATATTTTCAATGGAAATTTTTCTCTTGAAGGCTCAAAAGAATATTTAGCTACCTGTTTTCTTGAAAACAATTATAGGTGTCTAACAGTGGCTCCAAATGGGGATGGCATCTTCTTGAAGGTGTCAAGAATCTCATAAAATAATCTTTGTAAGTAGGCCAGATGCCTAATCTTTGACCATCCCTTTCTTCTTTTATCAACTGCTACAAATCATGAAAATATCATATCAGAAGTAGTATTCTCCCAAACAATCTACCTACCCATCCTATTGTCCTAAATTTTTTTCTTCGAGGTGCATTTAGACTTGCAGACCTTTTACATCATCAATTTTTACAAACAGAAAAATAAACCTATATACTTCTACCCTTATTTCTCCATGAGACCAGATTAAACAGTTGGACTCATATTTTCTCTACCTAAACTAATATCTGCTAGGATTAAACTGTCTAGCATATTTCTTTCTCTACATTCTAAAACATAAATTTAAACACATACAAACTAGAATTAGACTGTCTGGTCTGCTGTGAATCCATATCATAAAGAAAAACTTCATATGGACTGAAACTTTGCAGAAATTAAAACAACTAACTAAATGCTCACAAGCTGAGCTTTATTGAGATTTCCTACCTACTCTACTCTAACTTGGAAATATTTGTTGTGTTATATGATACAATAGTGCCAGTGCAGCGAGTTCAGTAGTAAAAAAAATGAAGAAGAGATATGACTGCACATCATAGATAACCATGGAGTACTTTGAATGTGGGTCTTCAAAACCTAGGCCACCATTAGTGGTGACCATTGTTGATGTATCTGGCCCCTGTGAAGGATCAATGCTGGGGAACTTGAGCTAATCAAGACCTCCATATATTTTGCCACAAGATCAATGAACACCTGAAGTAAAATTTCTTCCTTTAGGCCTTCCATGACTGGTAGGCTACCTATATCCTTGATAGCTTTGATTACTACATCTTTCACTGCATCTTCAGTGTGGCTCTTGAGATCCCAATCATCCTCTTCTTACACATCAAAAGGGAGTCGAATTTCTTATTTTTTTGGGGGAGGGAGACTCTCCAAATATTCTTTAGGGTCCCTGAATTGGTAAGATTGTTCTTGTGAATTCAACATTTCAATCTCAGCTTCATATATTTCAACCACAAATTCTAAGAAAATCTTCTTAAGCACAGGTTTAGCATTGAATTTTGAGCTGAGAAGGATAGCCTCTGGAAGATCCTCCAATTCCAGTTTTTCCAGGTCACTTGATATTATATAAAGACACTCTACCATGAAACTTGGATGCATTTTTTAAAATTGTTCAGAGTCTTCCATTACTAAAGTGACTTGGTTTTTATTGTGCTGGGATGTGGAGAAGCCACTATGCTTAAATATGGATGATTTTGTAATGCAATTGGTCTCCCAGTGGATTCTTGTGAAAACAACGATAACCAGTAGGCCTACTGATCATTAGTGAATTCTTATGGTCATTTATGAACTATGGAGTCGCCAGGTGGAGGGTTTTAAATATCTCAAGAAGGTTTACTGTCCACCGCAGTGATTAACTACCAAACCAAGGTTGTTGTGGTCTTCTATGAGTTCTTAGAAGCATTTAAATTAGTGTTTTACTCAAAACTCCCTAGTGGAGTCGCCATTATGTTGGGGTTCCTGTGTTTTGGTAGATTTGGCAATACGAAAAGACAAGAAAGCATCAAACCACTTTGGGATCTCAGGCTCTAGCCCTCCTGAATCAAGAGAGGGATCTCTCTATAAATGAAAAGAAACGATATATCTTTAAGGATCAAAGTGAGGTATTAGGCTAGGTATGAAGCACAGGGGTTGTTTTTTTGTTTTGTTTGTTTGGCTGGAGATCATCCACTGAGAAGGTTATGGAAGTAAAGAAGGAACTAAGTAGAAGGATGTTTCAGCATAGGAAAATAGGTCAATATAAGTATTAATTCATTGAGCTATGGAGTCATGAAAGGGGTTTACTTGCATATCAACTATCCAAGGGTTTTCATAGGGCAAGTCATCTATACCAAAGGATATTTTATATAGATGGTGGAATGGAAAATTAAGAATGGGTGAAAGAAAGAAACCAAAGGGTAGCCTACGATCAGGTCAGATGTCATCTAAATCTATGCCTACTTTGACATACTTCAAAGGAAACTTACATAAAAGACAGAAATGGTAGCTTATGATCAAGTAAGATGTCATTTAAATCCATACCTACTTTCAGTGTACTCTTAAGAAAGAAAATCTAGAAGTCATCATAACCACTTTCAGAATAGTAGAAAACATATAAGATGAAATAGAGAGTAAGGCCCAATATTAGAGGAGGACCTTTAACCTTCAATTCTTTGACACAAACTCAAAGGGATCTCAGAAAGGTTAACTGTTGGAATAGGCACCTTGTGAGATAGGGCTAACTCTAATCTCCCGGCTTCCCAATTCTTTCAGCTGAAACCCAATAAGAACATCTAAGAAATTAACTTCAAATTCAGACATCAGTAAGCATGGACCAACCAACTAATATACTGGTTAAACTATGATGAATTAGCTCTTAGATACACAACTTAGCAGAAAACATCAAGATAAAGATTATAGTGAGATTTAGGGTACTTCCAGCAGTATATCCTAATATATGCTTTCTGTTATTTATCAAAGAAATATGGACAGTATGTAAAAACATAAAAGGAGACAATTACAATGAGAATAAATCACCAATAATATAGACTAGGATCCTGTGAATCTACTTGATCAATTCATGTGCAAAACTCGTCACATACTTTAAGCTCAGTGGCCTTTTACAATACAGACTTTTCTTCCCAGCCTACTATATTACAGACTACTCAACTACTTCCCCTCAATAATAGTTCTAACAACTAATAAAATCCCAACCCACAAAAATGAATTTTCGATGAATACTTATAGATGAATGAAGAAGTGAAGTAGTAGAAGAGATAGTTGGCCCAATTAAATGAAGAACTTAATGTTTCTCGGCCTCTGAGAGGCTTGATGGTTAAGAAATGACATGCTCCATGCTTCATTTAATGGTATTTTGCTTGTATTTTTACTCTAGCTGTCTATTTTTGACCTTTGAAATAAGTAAAGAGGATAGAGAGTCTGCGGGTTGCCCATACTTCCATCACTACCGTTTCTTCTTCTTGAGGTTGAATGGACAAAAAGATTGACTTTAGGGCTGTTCCTTATTTTAAAAATAGCTTTGCTAACAATTAGTAATAATATCTTTTGATTTGTATTAATTGCTCAGCTATCTTTAGGCCAATATCTTTTATTCTGGTAATAAATAGGCCTTCTTTGATTTCTGTGAGGCTACAGGTGTCTTTTGGTAGCTGGAGAGGGTTGGCTTTTGGTGCTGGAGAGGGTTCAATTGGCCTCTGCTGTGGCGGTGGAGGCTTCTCAGACTGCTAAATTCCTTTGTCTTCATCCTAAAACACCTTTAATTTACTTTGATTCTTTGTTTTAGGTTGAATTAGGCCTCGGTCTTATTTATGGTCTTCATGTTGTCTCTTAGAGATTTAAACATTGGATTATAATCTTTAATTCATCACTGATACTCTTTGCTGCTTCTACTAACTGTTTCTGTGAATGTACATGCTTCAATGGTGCAGGAGGGTTCGAATCAGGATTTTACATCCTGATACTTGATAAAAACACACTCTAAACCTTCTCTAGCACTTTCCTCTACGATTTATAGCTCTAAAATTACCTTTCATGCGCTCTGATAAACCCTGTCTATGACTGTGGAACACAGTGGATTCACGCCCCTTTAAAACCTGTAACAAAATGATAAAAATATTAACAATTCCATGCGGGAGTGGGGTAGGCTACTTTGGAGGCTTGTGGAGTATGGAAGGAAGAAATGAAAATGATGGGTGTAGCGAAGAAACATAGTGAAAACCATGGCAGAATGTAGGTAGAGTGGTCTGATGGAGGTTTGGTGTGGGGAAGGTTATGGACCATCGAATTGGGTCAGACCATGGTAATAAATGGTTGAGATTCGTTGATAGGATCATTGGGAAGGTTAAGTGGATGAACAATGAATGGAGGTAATATCATATCGCGACCGTCGGATTATTTTGATGGACGACAGAGATCACCCGATGCAATCAATTGGGGGAATAAGAAAAATGGAAATGAGCGGAGATAAAAATGCATCGGGACCGTTGGATGAAAAGGTTTAACAGTGAAGATTGATTGGTAATGAATCTAGGAAAATAGACGGTGGGCGAAAGAATTGACGAGGAAGTTGAATCAAAGCCGTCGGATTAGAACATCCGACGGTGGAGATTGAGCGATAAGACCTTGAGAAGATAGATGGAGGGGAAAGGATTTTGGGGTCGGATCTAATCTAGGTCGTCAGATTAACATGATGGAAGACTAAGATTAAGTGGAAAAACGCATTGCAAAGGATGGTGGTAAGTGAAAAACAATTGGTGGTATTCGCGCAACATTGAGAATGGTAAGTTGATTTCATAAAAGTTGCGCGATTCCATACACTGCGCATCACGTGGAAAAACAAAATCACCCATATCATGCAATTTAAAAAAGTTAAAGCCAAAACATAAAATTTACACGATATGTCACTTCAGCCATCAGATCTGATGATTTTGATCGGACGGTGCAGAGGAACCCGATGGGAAAAGATGCACGGGGCAGAGTTTAAAACACCGGGTTGATTGCGGACCGTAGATCTTATGCAACAAACGGTTGTGATTCAATTAGAGATCGCACAGGTGGGGAGGGAAAATTGATGGATGAGCGCGATGTGATCACACACTGACCATCTGATCTAGAACCAGATCGACTGTCCATACTCAATCGGGAGGTAAAGGAGAGAGGCGATGGGCGGAGAAGTGATTCATTATCGATCGTTGGATTCTACGATCAGACGGTCTAGATTAGAAGGAGTGGCAGAGTATTTTGAAAGTAAAAGAGGGAGTAGGGAGTGTATAAGCACCCGAGGACCATTGATTCTGCAAGATCGACGGTCGATGTTTATTTTAACATTGAACATCAGGAAACAAAAATAAAAGGGAAAAGGCTCGTCGCATCGGAACTTTGGAAGAATGAAAGAAAAGTCGGGAGAAGCTTTGTTTCAAAATTCTAATTGTGATTATCAAAAAAAGGCTTAGTGCTTGGTCATAGGTGCGAGTCCCATGCGAAAGGAGCTATGGGAAATAAGCCCTCTGGGGCTCAAGCCTGTCATAGAGCAAAAAGGGGTTTTTAGGCCAAAAATATTGCTTTTTAAGGCCAAATGGTGGGTTCCGGTAAGGGGAAAAAGGGAATTTTAAACCAGACAGAGGGTGCTATAAGGTTTAAATAGGGTTTCAGGATGAAATGGAGGGTTAGTGACGGGACTTTTAGAGGAATTTTGAAATGGGAAATGTGGTGAGAATGAGGATTTTGATAGGATGAAATAGGGCAGATGGAAGCCTTTTTGAGCATTTTCTTTCACCAACAGTAGGATTATTTAATGGAAATAGTGGTAGAGATTATTAAAGGAGCAGAGGACATATATAGGCTTTAAGAATGAAATATTTTCAAGGGAAGTGTTTCTCTTGAAAGCTCAGAAGAATATTTAGCCACCTGTTTTCTTGACAAAAAATTATAGGTGGCTAACAGGCAGGAATTGCAAGTATAGAGACCTGATACATGATCTCTTCCACTCTATCTAGCTTAAGGGAGAGTATGGGTGATTCTGTTATTTCTACGTTGGATGAAATTTTACCGCCCAGACCTATTGAGCTGGTATAACAATCAATCTATTTAGCTTGGGTGGGAAATCTGAAATCAGCACCGTTGAGTGTGTGTGTTGATCATTCCTTAGATTTTGGTACTCCATCTGATCCATTTTCATCAAATTTTTTGATAGATGAAAATATTTTGGAAGCTATGATGTCACAAGGAGAACTATGGGAAGATTATTGTCATCGTTCGCATCTTCCTGATTATGAAGAAAACAATCTCAGTGAACTATATCACCCATCCATAAAAACTTTCTTTTTGAATTCTTTACCAATTAATGCAATCAGTTCCGAGAAGAAATTATCAAATATTTAAGAAACCATTTCTATCGATATTTCTACCAAACCAGGCGTTGTAGAAAATATTCATGTCGATGCATCTTGTTCTTCATCAAAACTTGATTCATATCGCTCTCTATTTCATGAATTGTGTGACGTATTCGCTTGGTCTTACGAGGAAATGCCAGGCATAGATACTAGTATAGTTGAACACACTATTAATATGTATCCTGATGTCAAACTGGTGCGCCAACAACTTTTTCCTGTTCATCCAAAGAAAGTCGCTGCCATCAAAGAAGAAGTTTAAAAAATTTTGCGTGCTGGTTTTATTCACCCTGTTTCGCTAATTGAGTGGGTTTCCAATATCATTCCTATTATGAAAAAGCAAGGAACCATTAGAGTGTGCATCGATTATCGGGATGTTAATCATACTTTTCCAAAAGACAACTATCCTACTCCCTTTATCGACCAGATTTTTGACGATTGTGCTGGATGCAAAATTATTTCGTTCATGGATGGATTTTTCGGATACAATCAAATCAATATCCACCCAGATGAACAGCATAAGACAACATTCATCTATCCTTGGGGCACATTCACATGTAGGAAAATTTCGTTTCGTTTAAAGAACATTCAGGAAACTTTTCAGAGAGCAATGGATTATTCTTTCAATGACATCAAGCACATTGTTCAACCATATCTAGACGATTTACCAACGCATTAAAAAAATCAGACTGATCACCTGATGCATTTGAGAGCCATTTTATTACGCTTCCAACACTACAAAATACGCTTAAATCCACATAAATGTGTGTTTTTTGTTGGTTCTGGTCGATTGCTCAGTTTCATTGTCTTAAAAGAAGGAATTCGAATAGATGCATTGAAGGTACAAGCCATTCTTGATTTTCCTGCACCATCAAACTTACTTCAGATACAGAAACCTCAAGGAAAGGCTAACTTCCTGAGAAGGTTCATTCCAAACTACGTCAAAATGGCTAAAGGATTTACTCAATTATTGAAAAAGGGGGTTCCCCTCCATTGGGATCAAGTTTCGCAAGCTTCTTTTGATGTTGTCAAGGGCATTATTGTCCAAGCGTCATTAATCTATCCTCCTAATTATCAAAATGATTATTTCCTATATATCGTCATGGATGAAATGACCATCGCTATGTTTTTGTTCCAAGTAGAAGATGGAATTGAACATCCGATCTATTATTTGAGTCATAACCTCAATGATACAAAAGTTAAGTACCTGTATGTGGAAAAGCTTGCCTTGGCAGCTGTTCAAGCTATCCAAAGATTTTTCCATTATATCCTTCTCTGAAAAACAATAATAGTTTCAGATTGCAACCCCATGACTTATATCTTATCATGTCAATTGCTGGGGGGGGGTATTTTGAAAATGGATTGTCATTTTGCAAGAATTTGATTTGGAATTCATCAAATCCAAGTCAAAGAAGTCTTAAGTTCTGGCTGAGATTCTTTGTGACCTTCCCTCTAATAGCACTGCAACTACGTCGGAACCATAAATTCCTGACGAGTCTCTGATTCTGATCAGATCATCTGATCCTTGGTATGGGGATTTCATCATTTATCTCCAAACCCAAACTTTTCGACCTAATACCTCTCACTCTGAATAGTGACATATTCGATTTTAAGCCAAAGATTATCTGATCATCGGTGATACACTTTATCGTCATCGTGTCGATACCATTTTAAGGAGGTACCTGACTCATGTGGAGGCCGAAAAAGTGTTAAATGATTGTCATGCTGGGGCTTGTGGTGGATACTTATCTGGTTATGATACCGTGCAGAATATACTCCGCGCTAGTTACATTTGGCCTACTACTTTTCGAGACTGCATCTGTTGGAAATATTGTCATTGATGGCAAAGGATTTGGCAAAGGTCAGTAGAAAATAATAGAGGACGAACAGAAGGAGCAGAGACAGAATGGGAAGAGTACAAAGGCGCAGCAGAATTTTGGTGAACATCAACACGCATTCAAGAAGGATGGGAGAAATGTAAGGATGAATTAATTGTCATGGGCCGCAGCCACAAATTGCAGAGGAGAGTTGATTATGGTGTTGAGCAGAGTTGTCTTTACAGTGGAACGAAGTTATTCTCATAAATCTAATTTACGGAGGAGCAGAGTTATTCAAGACAGTCAATTCGGGAATTTAAGCCTTCAACAACCAAGCATGAAGAAAATTTATGAAAGTATGATTAAACAACGGAAAGACTTTAAATCTTTGAATGTGGCAGGACAAGTGGTCCCTACCACTTGAGCGCAAATTGCAAAGCACAGTTTTGAAGTTTCAAGTGTCTTGTTGATATGGATTATTTGCAATGTGCGATCAGCGCAAAATCGCAAGAGCGCAAGTTTACAGATTCAGAAATTTCCCATCGCAAAATTCCCATTTGCGATGTGCGAATAGCGCAAAATCACAAAAGCGCATATTATAATCATCGCCCTCCGCCATCGCAAGTTCCGTTGTTTGTGATATGCGATCATCGCACCATCGCACGATTGCAACATCACACGATCGCAATATCGCATTTCTGCCATATGTTATTTCCGCCGGTTGTAAGTTGCAATGTGGGCTCGGAATAGAAGATTGAATATTATTTGAAGAACCCAAAAATTTATATGGATATATATATTACTGATGAGTCAGTGGCTTGTTAATGTTTATAATATTATATGGCGGAGACAAAGATTGGGGTTTCAATTTAGTTTGGCACAATTATTAATACAAAGCAATTGAGATGTATGGTTGTTCCGCTTGCGGAACTCACCACATCAACAAGACACTTGCATATGGAAATGCATTGGATATTGTTTATAAAATCCGAAGGGTTAAACTTTGGGTTAAAGGATTGGCGCACATAGATAATTTGAATTTCCTCGTTCAAATGAAATAAATTAAAAAGAATTTGAAGAGCCCCAGGGATAAACTAAAGGGAATATTGACAAAGGAATAAAATTAGCGGTTGAGTAGTCTTAGACTCATGGTATTGAGAAAGGTGAGAACTATATAAAGGGCAAAGATCATTATTCGAAAGGGACAGATGGGAGACAGCCTAGCGCGGAAGAAGAGCAAATTGTTCTAAGGAATATCTGTATGGATAGATGATGTGCTTAACTGATAATTCTGAGTCCATGTAGCACCCATTGAAAGAATGAATCTGGGATTCATTAAATAAAAGAATCAATGAAGAGCTAACGCATGTTTGTTGAAGAATTTTTCTCCAGAAATTCAAACGGGATGTCGAATGCTTACATTTTCTAAAGTCTGGGGTTGCGGCTGTGTGATCCAGTCTGAAAATTGATGAAACGAGGTCCACAGTGGTGCTAAAGGTCGAAGCTTTCAGTTAGGGGGTTGTAGCTCCCTTCCAGGAGAGGCTGGTAAATGAGAGAAGGTTGTAGCCTTCTGCAAGTGGGTGCCTGCGTGCTGGTATGAGTCTGCACCAGCATAAATTGTAAAAGGTTTTCTCTATAATAAAATATTGAAGACTAAGATTACGCAGCGATGGTTTTCTCCCGAATTGGGTTTCCACCTTAAATCCTGGTGTCCATATGTGTTTTTCATGGTTAATGGTTTGTTTTATTGTTTTTGTTCATGCTTAATGCTTATCTGATGCATTTCTCTAAGTAAAAGCATAATAAGATATCAGGACATACACGTTGAATGCAGTACTGTAACTTATGGTTGTTTTGAAAGAAAAGGAAAGAAAAATTGTTCAGCCTAAAATACTGATTCACCCCCCCCTCTCAGTATTTTTCCCAACAATTGGTATCGGAGCAGTTTCTTCTGAAAAACCTCAGCCGCTAGAAGGAAGATCAAGCAAGATGAGCAATCAAGATGGAATAGCATCTATCAGGCCTCCACTATTTAATGGAAACAATTTAATTTTCTGGAAAACAAGGATGAGATTTTATCTTCAGTCTCTAGGAGCAGAGGTATGGGCGGTTGTTGAACAAGGATATCAATATCCAGCTGTAGTACCAACGGATCCAACGGAAAGAAAGAATTATGAAACAAATGAAAAGGCAGTCAATTATTTATTAGGAAGTCTAACTGAATCAGAATTTGTCAAAGTCATGTAGCTGAATACAGCAAAGGCAATATGGGACAAAATCATTCTGAGCTATGAAGGTGATGCAAAGGTAAAAAGTGCTAAACTTCAAACTCTCAGAATCCAATATGAGAATCTTAAAATTCTTAATGAAGAAAGCATTGCAAATTTCTTTCTACGTCTGGATGATATTGTAAATCGCATGAGAAATCTGGGAGAAACAATTACTGAGTCCACTTTGGTTGAGAAAATTTTAAGATCTCTAACAACGAAATTTGAGTCAAAAGTTTCAGCTCTTGAAGAAAAGCAGGATCTTCAAAATCTTACTGTGGTACAACTTCATGGCATACTAACTGCATATGAAATGAGAAGAGGAGGGCCATATGAAGTCAAAGAAGCAGTCTTTAGAACTTCTACAAAAGGAAAGGAAGTACAAATAACAGAAGGATCAGGATATATCTCAGAAGAAGATGAGATAAACTTCGTAAAGAAACTTCAACTTGGCACAGGACGATTCAGAGGTAAGCTTCCTTTCAAATGTTTTGATTGTGGAAAAGTTGGTCATTATGCTGCTAAGTGTCCTTATAAAGAAACACATAAAAAGGGGAAGGAAGTAGCAAGAAGGATTAAGAATCATTTTAGCTCTAAAAGGAGTTACTATACTCATGAAGATAGTGATGGGTTGTCTGATAGTGAGGAAGAAGGTGAACAAGATCTGAGACTTCTCATGGCATTTGAAAATGAATCTCGAGAAGAAGAGGATACTTTTGTGGACGCTCTAGAAGATAGTGATTTTCTTAATGAAAACAATAAACTCAAAATTTGCTTAGAAGAGAGAAAAATAATCACAGAAACTATGAAAAATCAGCTTGAAGATAAAGAGAAACACAATGAGAAATTAGAATGTGAAGTAGTAGATCTAAGAAAAGAACTTGGGAAAGTAAAGACTCAGAATCTTAGATTTGCTAAAGGGTCTGAAACCTTAGATGAGATTATCAAGGTACAACGTTCTCCTCTTATAAAGACAGGTCTTGGATATATTGGAGAGTCTTCTCAGGCATCAGCACCAAATTATCTAAAAGCAGTTACAACTGGTTTACAACATGCTGCCACTCAGCAAGGGAATAAAGAATATTTACAGGTAAAGAATGATCATTTCAATTCAAGAAACACTAATCAACAAATGAATTCATTTAGAAGATCTTATGATCGCAGAAATTTCTTCTTCAATGGACAATGTTTCTCATGTCACAATTTTGGTCATAAAGCTAGTCAATGTGTAGCATATAAAACTATTATGACAAGAGAAGCAAGAAAGAAAAGGACTGATATTGAAGCAAAGAAGAATACTTATAACAACTTTTCTCCTCTTCAAAATGAAGTTGAATGCACTTATTGCAATAACTTTGGCCATGAAGAATCTGAATGCAGGAGCAAAGTTCAGCCAAAAGAACATGTTTCTTCAAGATCCAGAGTATGGAAAAAGAAGGAGTTACAGGTTGAAAATTGTGGCATAGCGTTATTTGCAGAAGATGAAGAGAACCAATGGTACATTGATAGTGGATGCTCAAGACACGTGACAGGTGATAAAGACAAACTTTTTGCATATAGTGCTCTAGAAAAGGAGAAGAATGTTACATTTGGAAATGATACTCCTGCGGTAATTAAAGGAAAAGGGTCTGTCTTCCTAAAGGATAAGGTGAAAGCTAATGAAGTCATGTATGTGGATGGATTAAAGCATAACTTGTTAAGTGTAAGTCAAATGTGTGATCAAGGAACTGAAGTTGTCTTTAGTTCAAAATAATGTGTGGTACGTGATCTTGATACAGGTAAAGCAATTATAAAAGGAAAAAGAACTCCAAACAACCTGTATATATTGAAGAACCCTAAAGAACAATGTTATTTGAGCAAATATTCAGAAAATTGGCTATGGCATAAAAGGTTGGGGCATCTGAGCTTCTCTCAAATCAACAAATCAAGTAGACTTTAAAGCTGTTCGTGATCTTCCCAATATTACTCTACTTGAAAATATCATATGCAAATCTTGCCAATTCGGTAAGCAAACCAGGGTAAAATTTAATGCCAAGGAAGGATCATCAAGTAAGCCTCTTGAACTTATTCATACTGATATATGTGGACCTATGAGGAAAAAGTCACCCCGTGGTGAAGAATACTATATCTTATTCATTGCTGATTTCTATAGAATGTGTTGGATTGGGCTGCTTAAACACAAAGATGAAGCATTTGAGAAATTTCAGATTTTCAAAGCACTAGTGGAGAATGAATTAGAATTAAAAATCAAGTATCTTAGATCTGATCGAGGAGGAGAATATACATCCAAAGAATTTCTTGAATTCTGTGAACAACATGGCATAAAAAGACAGTTCTCTGTAGTCCGCACTCCACAACAGAATGGTGTTGCAGAGAGAATGAACAGAACAATTCAACAAATGGCTAGAGCTATGCTTGATGATTCTAGAACACCTGACACATTTTGGGGAGAAGCAGCACATACCGCAGCAAACATTCTCAACAAAGCACATGTTCGTGTAAATAGTGATAAAAATCCATATGAACTCTGGTATGGTAATCCTCCCACTATAAAGCATTTTAGAATTTTTGGGAGCAAATGCTTTATCAAAAATAATGATGAAAAACTTGGAAAGTTTGAACCTAGAGCTGATGAGGGAATATTTCTTGGTTACTCCTCTAGGAGTAAGGCATATAAATGTTACAATAAAAGACTTCGAAAGATTGTTGAATTTATTGACGTTGTTGTTGATGAGTCTACTGCAGCCCCAAAAGAAGAAAAGCAAACAAGAGATGAAGATGATGAAGACACATATCCTCCTACATCAAACAGTAATGATACAAACAGTACACCCAGTGAAGAACCTGAAGAAGAGCTATCTGAAAAGGCTCCATCTAGATATGTTCAAAAGAATCATCCAAAATCTCAAATTTTGGGAGAAAAGGAATCAGGAGTACAAACAAGAAGGACTCTTGTGGAATCTTCTAGCAATCTGGCATTTTTGTCCACGGTTGAACCTCACAATGTCAGTCAAGCAAGCAAAGATGAATGTTGGATTCAAGCCATGAATGAAGAGCTTGACCAAATTGAAAAAATCACACTTGGGAGTTAGTACCAAGGCCTCATGACAAAAATGTCATTGGAACTAAATGGATATTCAAAAACAAGTTAAATGAGAATGGGGATATTATAAGAAATAAAGCTAGACTTGTGTGCAAAGGGCATGCTCAACAACAAGGTATAGACTTTGAAGAAACCTTTGCTCCTGTAGCCAGACTTGAAGCCATAAGAATGTTTCTTGCGTTTTCAAGCTTCCAACAAATCAAAGCTTATCAAATGGATGTTAAATCTTCTTTTCTCAATGGTGATTTAGAAGAAGAAGTTTATATAGAACAACCAGAAGGATTCATTTTGGGAAATGATGAAAAACTTGTGTGTAAACTTAAAAAGGCTCTAGATGGTCTCAAACAAGCTCCAAGGGCATGGTATTATCGTCTTGACAAATATCTTCATCAACAAGGATTTTCAAAGGGGTCTGCTGATAGCAACTTGTACACAAAAATTGAAAATGACAAATTGTTGATTGTGGTTGTATATGTCGATGATATCATTTTTGGAAGTAATAAAGAGTCTATGAGTCAGAAATTTTCTTCTGATATGCAGCAAGAATTTGAAATGTCCTTGCTCAGGGAACTAACATTTTTTCTTGGCCTACAAGTGCAACAAGCAACAGATGGTATATTCTTATCACAAGCAAAGTATCTCAAGAAAATTCTGAAGAAGTATGGCATGGAAGATAGCAAAACTGTAAGTACACCAATGATAACCGGATGCAATCTCAGTTCTAATGATGATTCCCCCACCGTAAATCAACCAGAATATAGATCTATGATAGGAAGTCTACTTTATCTCACTGGGACAAGACCAGACATCATGCATGCAGTTGGGATTGTTGGACAATTTCAAGCCAATCCAAAAGAATCTCATCTTCAGGCTGTGAAAAGAATATTCAAATATCTACAGGGAACTCAAGACTTTGGACTATGGTATCCAAAGAATGCTGATCTCACTCTTCATGCATACACTGATGCAGATTGGGCTGGAAGTGTTGATGATCGAGAAAGCACTAGTGGCAGTGCATTCTTTATGGGGCCCCGGTTAGTATCTTGGTTCAGTAAGAAGCAAAGATCTATTGCCTTATCTATAACAGAAGCAGAATATGTGGTTGCCGCATCATGTTGCACTCAACTTCTTTGGATGATGCAAACACTACAATACTTTCAAATCAAATGCACATCTCCTATATCCATTATGTGTGATAACACAAGTGCCATCAGTATCTCAAAGAATCCTGTTATGCATTCCAAGACCAAGCATATTCCTATCAAATATCACTTCTTACGTGAACAAGTGCTTGAAAAAAAGGTGAATTTGGAGTATGTTCCCTCCAAATAAAAAATTTCTGATATATTTACCAAACCTTTACCCAGGGAAGCGTTCGAATATCTCATAGAAAAGCTGGGAGTAGTCTCTGCTATGCAGAAGATCAGATCTGCTTAAAATTCAGAAGATTCAATGGGGTACACTCCTGTTGAAGGATGAAATCTACCAATACTATGTTCAATAATGCAGCATGATCTTAGGGGGAGCATGATAGTAGAAAAGATCTTGATCAACCCTTTGCCATTGATGTCAAAGGGGGAGGACACGCAAATAAGGGCTTCTACAAGACGAATAGAAGAGTATTAGAAAGGAAGAGTATTTCCATCAATGCTAAAGGGGGAGATTGTTGGAAATATTGTCATTGATGGCAAAGGATTTGGCAAAGGTCAGTAGAAAAGAACAGAGGACGAACAGAAGGAGCAGAGACAGAATGGGAAGAGTACAAAGGCGCAACAGAATTTTGGTGAACATCAACACGCATTCAAGAAGGATGGGAGAAATGTAAGGATGAATTAATTGTCATGGGCTGCAGCCACAAATTTTAGAGGAGAGTTGATTATGGTGTTGAGCAGAGTCGTCTTTACAGTGGAACGAAATTATTCCCGTAAATCTAATTTACAGAGGAGCAGAGTTATTCAACACAGTCAATTCAGGAATTTAAGCCTTCAACAACCAAGCATGAAGAAAATTTATGAAAGTATGATTAAACAGCAGAAAGACTTTAAATATTTGAATGTGGCAGGACAAGTGGTCCCTACCACTTGAGCGCAAATTGCAAAGCGCAGTTTTGAAGTTTCAAGTGTCTTGTTGATATGGATTATTTGCAATGTGCGATCAACGCAAAATTGCAAGAGTGCAAGTTTACAGATTCAGAAATTGCCCATTGCAAAATTCCCATTTGCGATGTGCGATCAGCGCAAAATTGCAAAAGCGCATATTATAATCATCGCCCTCCGCCATCGCAAGTTCCGTTGTTTGCGATATGCGATCATCGCGCCATCGCACGATCGCCACATCACACGATCGCAATATCGCATTTCTGCCATATGTTATTTCCACCGGTTGTAAGTTGCAATGTGGGCCCGAAATCGAAGATTGAATATTATTTGAAGAACCCAAAAATTTATATGGATATATATATTACTGATGAGTCAGTGGCTCATTAATTTTTATAATATTATATGGCGGAGACAAAGATTGGGGTTTCAATTTAGTTTGGCACAATTATTAATACAAAGAAATTGAGATGTATGGTTGTTCCGCTTGCGGAACTCACCACATCAACAAGACACTTGCATATGGAAATGCATTGGATATTGTTTATAAAATGCGAAGGGTTAAAATTTGGGTTAAAGGCTTGGCGCACATAGATAATTTGAATTTCCTCATTCAAATGAAATAAATTAAAAGGAATTTGAAGAGCCCCGGGGATAAACTAAAGGGAATATTGACAAAGGAATACCATTAGCGGTTGAGTAGTCTTAGACTCATGGTATTGAGAAAGGCGAGAACTATATAAAGGACAAAGATCATTATTCGAAAGGGACAGATGGGAGAGAGCCTATCGCGGAAGAAGAGCGAATTCTTCTAAGGAATATCTGTATGGACAAACGACGTGCTTAACTGATCATTCTGAGTCCATGTAGCACCCATCGAAAGAATGAATCTAGGATCATTAAATAGAAGAATCAATGAAGAGCTAACGCATGTCTTTTGAAGAATTTTTATCCAAAAAGTAAAACGGGATGTCGAATGCTTACATTTTCTAAAGTCTGGGGTTGCGGCTGTGTGATCCAGTCTGAAAATTGATGAAACGAGGTCCACAGTGGTGCTGAAGGTCGAAGCTTTTAGTCAGGGGGTTGTAGCTCCCTTCCAGGAGAGGATGGTAAATGAGAGAAGGTTGTAGCCTTCTGCAGGTGGGTGCCTACGTGCTGGTATGAGTCTGCACCAGCATAAATTGTAAAAGGTTTTCTCTATAATAAAATATTGAAGACTAAGATTACGCAGCGGTGGTTTTCTCCCGAATTGGGTTTCCACCTTAAATCCTGGTGTCCATATGTGTTGTTCATGGTTAATGGTTTGTTTTATTGTTTCTGTTCATGCTTAATGCTTATCTGATGCATTTCTCTAAGTAAAATCATAATAAGATATCAGGACATACACGTTGAATGCAGTACTGTAACATATGGTTGTTTTGAAAGAAAAGGAAAGAAAAATTGTTCAACCTAAAATACTGATTCACCCCCCCCTCTCAGTATTTTTCCCAACAACATCCTCGCCGTTAGAAGTTGTGATGCATGCCATATTTTTTATTGTAAAATACACAAAATGCCAGCGCCAATGCATCCTGTTGTCTCAGTTGGACCATTTACAAAATGGGTTATTAACTTCATGACTTGTAACCCTCCTTCGTCTGGGGAGCATGGTTATATTATTTTCGCAGTCGACTATTTTACCAAATGGGCCTAAGAAATGCCTACATTCAATAACAAAGGACAAACAGCTGCATTGTTTTTCTTCAACCACGTTATTGCACGGTTTGGGGTCCCACAAGCTATAGTTACGGATCATGGGAAACATTTTCGCAACCATATGATGTCTGAATTGACTACCAAGTTAGGATTGTCGCATGATAATTCTACTCCTTATTATCCACAATCAAATGGACAAGTTGAGGCTATTAACAAAATTATTAAAAGAATGCTTCAACGAATTATAGTAGTTTGTAAAAGAAACTAGCATTTGATCCTATACTACGCCTTGTGGGCGTATCAAACCTTAGTGAGAAACACAACTGGATTTACTCCTTTTCAATTCATGTATGGTCTGGAAGTTATCTTACCAATCCAATGTGAAACATCATCGTTAAAAATCGTGATAGACTTGTTACCTAACACCTCAAAATAAGAAGCGTGTCTCCTTAACCTCATCCATCCAGATGAAACACGTTGTTAAGCCCAATTGGCCAACGAAGCACATAAGAGACGTATAAAGGCATAATACGATAAAAATTTCCAGCCTCGCATCTACTCAGAGGGTGACTTGGTCCTTATTTACGATCAAGAAGCTAATGTAACAGGTACAGGGAAATTCGAGCCATTGTGGCATGTCCCCTATATTATCAAAAGAGTTCTTGCTAAGGGTGCCTATGAGTTAGTTGATTACGATGGGATTCCATTGGCACAACCTAGAAATGGGTTGTATCTTAAACGTTACTATGCTTAATCATGAGCGTAGTAATTTTTTGTATTATATTTTATATATGTTGTTAATTTGAATTCACTTTATTAATTTGTTTTTAGAGTTTTCTTGACGTTAGTAATTCGATTTACATTTTATCACAGATGTATGAATCTTCGGAACCATTTTTTGGATATGTTGATGGTGCTAGTCATAGTACGCAGAATCTATCCTCTACAACGTGGGCCATTTTGGCTCTGAACTACGAGTTAATGATTTTTCGAGGGATTTGTATTGGTATATCAACGAACAATATCGTTGAGTATAGCGCATTGATCAAACTTCTCTCTGATGCCATTTCATTTGGTATTAACCACATAATCATAAGGTTAGAATCACAACTTGTGATATTACAAATTACTAGTGTTTATACTGTTAGAAATCCAACACTTCTTAGATTGTTCCTAAGAGTTTGACTTTTGGAAAGACATTTTGATTTTATTCAATATCAATACATTTCTAGAAATTTGAATGCATTGACTGATTCATTAGCTAATCAAGTTTTAGACAGACATTTGCAACATAGGTAAAGAAAACATTCACATCATTAAATAGGATTACACATTAAACATAGGAAAAACTCTGAAATCATATAAATAGATAGTTATAAGTTTTTACAAAATTTTTGCCTAAGACACATTGGTCATATAACCTCAAAATGTATGCAAAATTTCATAAGTAAACTAGTGGTGCTCATAATAAAATGCTATAGATCTAGTAATCCTACGGAGCAAATGCATGCAATGGTTAGGAACCCCAATAGTGTGTCACTACAGTCGCATGGGAAGCTCTTCGATCCAGAAATCTGGAATCTCGAAGGTCAATCCCTCTATGTGTTGTTGAAGCTCAGCCAGAGTCTCAGCCATATCAAGGTACTGAAGGACTGCTCTCTCGATAGCCCTCTCTACTAGTGCATCTGCTTCGCTCTCTGGTTCCTCTACTGGTTGAACATGACTGATATCAAAATTAAATCAAACATTTAGTTTATTCTTGCAAAGAAATCAAAACACAAAAAAATTGTATAAACCTTAGAAAAATAAAAAAACATGGTCAAATCATTCTTACCTATTGCACCCCACTGAGTGTCTTCCAGTAATACTAGATCTGGATCTCCTTAGAATTCGATGCTTGTGTATGCCTACTCATCGATGGAAATGATCTGTCGCTGGAACCAGTCAAAGAATGCAGTAGAGAACACAATATTCGATTGGCTTGCATGCCGACCCATGAGTTCTACCCATCTTTGCATTCGAGGATCTCTAGGACTAGATATATCCAGTGTTGCATGTTGTGGTTGCATCAGTCGAATCTGTTCCAATGCGAAGGAGATAAGGATTGAACCATAACTGAAATTTGTCTTCCTTCCTCCCTTTTATTTGTTCAGTTGTTCCTTTATCTAAGATAGAACAACTTCAAAATAGTTGAATATTGTTGGCTCTAAACACTCTAGTGCATACTGCATATACGATCTATTCGCTACATGTAGTGTAATGGTGCCAACAAGTTTAGCAATTATGAAAATGATGGTTCTCAAAGGAAAATCCCTGACATCCTGGATGTTTACTTTTCCATATTTTCTAGGTACTACCCCTGGATAGCAATACTGCATAACACAATCCCTCATTGTCTCTCCTCCAATGGTAGACCCTGTGAGAGAAATGGGCAAACCTCTCCTCGACAAACCTGTGAGAAAATACACGTCCTCAACTGTTATGGGAACCACTTTGTTCTTAATGTGAAATTCCTCTATCGCTGGATCCCATGCTTGAACTAAGAACTCCAAGAGTTCTACTTGTTGCCTCATTCCTGACAATTTGAAGTACTTAAGTAGTCCACAATCTCTTAGGGCTATTACAGTACCCAGATCATTCAAGGAAATGATATCTTTTTCTTCATGTTCTCTTTCCCTCCATGTAATATTCATTATAATCCAATGGAAACCTGAAATAAAACCATAAGATCCATTAGATTCAATTCATTGCAAAAAAAATAGACAATTTTTTGGCATAACATGAAAACCAAAAACTTGAACTACGCCCAACGCACTCCTTGGGTTGAGACAGTGCATTGCATATGCAGGTAACCTTCACTGTACCTGATATGCAATGCAGTTTTCAACATTCAGGGGTTCGTTGCCCTCATTTTGGGCAGAATTTACCCTAGGGGGCCTTAAAACCCTAAAAATCTGCAGAGAATGGAAATGAAATGAATACCAAAGGGAAGAGGAGGTTCATGGTACTAACCTGGATCAAACGATAATGAAATCCATCCATAGAAATGACCACAATCAATGACTAAAGATCGGGGGAAAAATCAGGTTCAGAGCTCGAAAATGCAAATGGTAACTATGGAATGGTAAAAATGTATAGTAAAACTATCTTTTATAGTCATTTAATTGTTTGCAAGTTAAATTTATTGATATGACTATAGTTTTATTATTTTTTTATTATGAAATAGGTATTTTTAATCCATTTGATGTTGTTCTGAACAGGAAATACAACTGATGAACAGATTAGTCGTGCAAATTGATTCAAAGATTGACTTGACAACAAAGCATACTTTCTCTCCTTATTTTTCGAGCTTTTTTAAAAATGAAAAAGGATTTGAAGTGCACTTTTATCTCTTTTTTGAGCTTTGATAACAGTGAAAAAGGAACCCTTGGAGTCTTCTTTCAGCTCTTTTTAGACTCCAATAATGTGAAAATATTGCCGAGCACTTGTCTTTTCGAGCTCGTTAAAGTAAATGAATTGATATCTACTCCGTATAATTTTAACCCTTTTCCGGACTGAGATGGATTATTTATGAAAAAGGAATACCTTGGTTAAACATGACCAATGAGGCTCTCTCATATATTATTTTACACTTTTTTGGATCTGAGTGACAAATTTACAAAAAAGTACTTTCGGAGTTCTCTTTCGTCCTCTTTTTTCAGACTCTCTAAATACAAAAAAGGATCGGGCTATCGCCGTCGTTAAGCTCATTAGAACATAAAATAGTGACGGGCTTGTTGATCATGGCAAGAATCGAGTTTCATTCATCTCTAGACTCACTAAATTATTAAATAGCGATACTTTTTTCGCCTGAAGGGTTGAATTATATATCAATAAAATGTTATCCTCCTCAAGCTTGTTAAAAAATAAAGAGGTACTGGTCGACAAATGACCGAGGAAAATTTGGGAAAAGTAAGGAAAGTTTCTTTTTGGTAGCAAGTCACTCTTGAACATGACACTTTTTTCACTCCATGTCCGTGACTGTTTGGGTAGAGTAATCATCTTGACGATTCATTCACACCTATGGTTCATCATACCTTCACTTCGGTTTTGGGTCAATGCTACCAAATCATCATAATGTCGCTGATATGTTCAAGAGAATTCATCCAGTGATGAAAAAATCATCCTTCTGCAATACTCGTAAACCTTCATTTTCATGACTGTCATCCCTGAAAATTGCTATATCAAGTCATACCCTTGTCTCCAAAATAAGTAACTCTAGTTTTGAAATAAGGTTACTTCCAGTCAACGGCAAATCAATATCCAAGAAGTTCACTTAGAAACATCAAATTCCAGTACCATGAGGCTTATTACAACATCGAAAAGATCCTCACTTCCGAACCTTCGACCGAAATATTTTTTTTGGCATTCAACATCAAATCATCTATTCACACCTTACGAAATGTACTGCAGTACCTTGAGGGCCATTGACATTAATGGTTGTTCTCTCGTGTTTTTTAACAGCTCACATCGTTGGTTGGTAATTGTTGGGGTTCCCATGTTTTGGCCAGATTGGCAAGACCAAAAGATGAGACAACATCAAACCACTTTCAGACCTCAGGATCTAGCCCTCCTGGGTCCAGACAGGGATCTCTCTATGATATGTCAAAGGTGTATGACTTTGAAGCTCGGTTTTAAGATATTAGGCTAGTTATAGGCATAAGGTTTGTTTGTTTGATTTATTTGATTTGGTTTCTGGTTATCAAGAAATAAGGGTTCAATGTAAGACAAGGATGATCAAAGAGGAAAAAGGAATAGGTGAAGTATTCCAGGAAGTATTCAAAACCATTGGGAAATGGAGTTAGGAAAGGATTTGCTTGTTATTCAATGTGCAAGCTTTCAATTGGGCTAGTCATCTAAAACATAGGATCTTAAAGATAATTGCATGATAAGGAAAGTTGGAGGAGAGAATATAACACAGATTTCAGAGCACAAAGTTAAGGACCAGTTGGTCGCACAAGGATCCTAGTGGACAAGGCTAACTCTAATCCCCAGTGTTCCCAAATATTCCAACTAAATCCTTAACAAGAAACATCTAAGAACAGATACATTTAATTCTTACATCAGAGAGCAGGCAATATCATCCACTACACTAGTTAAATTAATTGAAATCAATCCTTAGATAATAAATTCATAAGAGAAACATTAATTCCAAGGAGAGCAGAAACATAGGGTACCTAACAAGGGTAAATCCTATGCAAATATTTTGATGCAAGCCAGTAGAAACGAAATGAAATGAATGTAAACAAAAAGATAGGAAAACATCACCGCAGCCTCAGATCAGGATCCAAATAAATGTGCTTGTCATATTAAATAGAAATACCAGTCAAGTACAACATGCCAATGGCTAAATACTCAGTCTGAAAACATCTTCTTCAACCTATCTTACAACCTTACACAGAGACTGTGTCTCAAAAGAAACTACTTGCAGTTCTCTGATAACTGATCAACAACCATTACAATGAGGTTCTTCATGAATTTATAGCTCCGGGGGAGTAGACGAGGTAGGTGAAGAACTAAATTCAGTATTAAAACTTCTGAAAAGAAAGAGGGCCAAAGCCCATTCTGTATAAATTCTATGCATTAATCACTGATTTTCTTTGGGTGAATGAATGATCTTCCTCAGACTTCAGATTACTCTAATATGACTCTGATGTACTCTATCTACAGTACTGTGTAGTACTCTGATGCATAAAAAAAATGACTGAATGGACTGCCATGCTTGTGAAATAAATGCCTTGGTAGCTATGAAATGTGGTTAAGGCGGAAATCTTTAGGAACATGGTAAATAATGAAACTGATATGGTCTCTTCATCCTTTGGGACAATCTGCTAATGTGAAACCCTGATATACATGAATTTCTGCGTGTTGTACCTTCTGCATGATCCATGGGATCATTGATCTGGTGTTTTGCCTCTAAATCGTTGTATTAAAGCTCAAAACCTTCAATACTGAACGCTGCAATACATTGATCATTAGCCGGTTTTTCTCCACTGCTCCATAAATGCCTCAATCTACAAAATCTGGGATTTAATGGCGCTGGATAGGTTTCTTCATGGAGGTTGAACTGTCCCTGGGTAATATTTATGGCACCTCTACCTTTATGAGTTTTTCTATTGTAGTACCAACTTCCAGATTTAATTCTGTCTACTCAGCACGCCATTGAAGTAGTACATCTGAGTCGTGGCGGTTTTCTGCCTTTCTGAAGCCCTGAAAAAACATGAAACTTGTTATAAAATCCATGGATGGGGGCGGATGATGTGGATGATAGTGGGACTGTGGAGAAATGGCAGAAAATGTTGTGGAATGGTGGAGAATAGAGATGGCGCAAGGTTGGCAGAATGGAGAACAATTATACGTGAAAACCCTATAAACATCAACCTTTGAATCAATTTATGCAATGGGATGGTGGAGTTACGGTGGATACACATGGAGGTGACGTGAATTAAACCCTGCATAGCTTCTTTGAACGATGACCGTTGGATGGGAAACGACAGATCTGACGGCTGATATGAATATCGCTACGCGCCCTGTACCGAAAGATAACGTGTGATGGGCAAGCGGTTTTGGGATCGTACAAGAGCCATGCGTCACAAGCTGAGTGGAATTGCTGGGCAATGGGAAAATACTGCCCGACCCCCATTAGCCATGCGATGAAAATCGGGCTTATGGATAGTGTGCAGCAGGGACCAAAAGGGCGGGCACACTCCGAACTGTTGATCTGGCGGGTAAACGAACGGCGATGGCGCGATCGGGGGTTTGAATGGGGGAAAACACGAATGTTGTGGGGTTTAACGATTGCCATCCGATATACAAAGATAAACAGTCAAGAACACTCCCGATATGTGCTAGAAATTAGCACTTTTCGGGCCAGTGTTCAGTCATAGCGCAGGGTTCTGTGGGGGAAAGGTGTGGGGGCTAGGCCGAAAAGGGCTAGGCTCGGACTATGCAGAAAATATGATTTTTGGCTCGTTTTTAAAGCATTTTAAGGCCAGCCAAGGGAAAAGATAGGGGAATGAGGGGGAAATTGGCTAACCAAAGGGTGTAGGGATGTCTTAGAGGGGGTTTTTGGGATGGAAAGGAGGAATTTAGGGGGAAGAAAGGGGATTTTGAGAAAGGAGGAAAGGGGTGAAAATGAAGCATTTTGCAAGGGTATAAAGGGTAGAATAAAGCCTTTAGGAGCATAATTCCTTATAAGCAAGGCTTATTTACTCAGAACAGTAGAGGGGGAAAATGGATAAGGTAGGGAACATGAAAAGGCTGCAAGGATGATGTGTTTTCAACGAAAATGCATTCCTTGCATACTTATAGAACAAATTAGCCCTTTGCTTGCTTGTCAAGGAATTTATAAGGGGCTAACAGTGGCTCCACATGGGGATGGATTCTTCTTGAAGGAGTCAAGAATTCAAAGAATAGATCTTTGGTGTAGGCTAGGTGCCTGCTGCTTAAGCCATCTTTCTTTCCTGATTTTCAGCTACCACAATATGAAGACATTACATCAGCGGAAAACTTTCCCAACCAACTACCTACCCACGCTACAATCCTAGCATTTTTTCTTCTTCTAAGGTGAATTTGAGTTAGCAGACCCTTTACATCATTTTATTTCTTCAAACAGAAAATAAACCTATTCTAAATCTACCCTTATTGCTCCATGAGACCATATTAGACTGTTGGTCTCATATGTTTCTCTACCTAATATAATATCTGTTGGTATTAAACTATCCAGCAGATTTATTCTCTATATTCTACGACAGAAATTGAAAAACATCCAAGCCAGGATTAGACTTTCTGACTTGCTGTGGGTCCAAAGCATAAAGATAGTTGCACATGGACAAAATTTGCAGAAAACTGAAACAAAAATTTGAAGGCTTTAAATCTGAAATGGAAGTGTCCTTTCTTTTTCGTGACTCAAGTTTTGCGCATATTAGAGTCACTTATTTCTTCATTTCAGCTCTAGTTTTAGGCATGTTAGAGCTGATTTTTCTTCATTCTTTGCTGGTCTATATTTTGAGCATGTTAGGACCAGCTGCTTTGCTTTCTTTGGCTCAGGTTTTGATCATATTAGAACCAATCCTTTGCACTTCATAGGTTCATGTTTTAAGCATGTCTGAACCTCTCTTTTCCTCGGAAATAAAAAATGCAATGGTATGTACAATGGGAATGGAAAATGGAAACTGTAAATCAGTAGAAGTAGTGTTTGAGCATCCTGCCATTGACAGGACCCCCAAATAGCTCCGTACCATCTAATTCTTGTAGGAAGAAAGCATTTGGACCCATAGTGGCCTGGATGTTATATGGACCTTGCCACAAACTGTCAAACTTGTTGTGCTTTCCTTTATCCTCCCTTCTTGAGTCCCACTTCAGAACTTTATCCCCAATTCTTTGGTTCTTTTGTCAAACAATCTGTTTATATTTTCCTGAACTTTCACTGCTTTGTTGTAGACCTCTTCTCTTTTTTGCTGAAGATGAATTGTCTGGGTTATCCTTCTCACCATACTATCTTCTTATGTTTGTATCTCCTGGACCAGCTTGATCACTGGTACCCTAAGGCTGGTAGGAAATACTGCTTCTGTACCATAGACAAGCTGAAATGGTGACATGCCAATGAACTTCTTTGTTGTAAGCCTATCAGCCCATAAAGCATGTACTAGCTTGTTATGCCATGACTTTTAGCTTGTTATGCCATGACTTTTTGTTATCCTCTAATAGCTTTTTGATGATGATCACCAGGCTCTTGTTTGATGATTCAGCTAATCCATTACCTTGAGGATAATAGGCAGTTGAATGACCGAGTGCTATTTGGTACCTGTGACAAAAGTCAACCATTTTCTTAGATTCGAAAGCAGTAGCATTATCAGTGATTATTTTCCTCGGGCAGCCAAACCGAGAGAGGATATGACCTTCTAGGAAACTAATGATGACTGAATCTGTGGCATTCCTAGTAGGTATGGCCTCTATCCACTTAGTGAAATATTCTGTGGCTGTCAGGATCCGTTTGTGTTGTGCAGAAGAAGTAGGGTGAATCTCCCCTATGAAATCTAGGCCTCATTGCAGAAAGGGACCTTCAACAGTGATGGGTTGTAGAGGTAAGGGAAGGAGTTTTCTTTTTCCTTAAAAAATCTGGAATTTGTGGTAGGAAATTATCATCTTATGGATATCATTGAAGAGTGTGGGTCAATAGTAGCCAACCCTGAGTATTTTGTTTGCAGTGGCCTTCCAACTCAGGTGGCCTCCACATTCTCCAGTATGGAATTCTTGTTTAATCCTCTCTGCCTCGTTTTCAGACAAACATTTAAGCAATAGGCCATTTGGGTTCTTCCAGTATAAGCAGTTATTCAATATGTAATAGCTCCTGGCTTTTAGCTTTAAGATTTTGGCCTTAGACTTCAATAGTTTAGGTGGGGTATTGAGGTGTGTAAGCACATACAGAATGTCAGAATACCAAGGGGAGCTCTAAAAATTTTCCTCAACCGTGGGATTAGGAAATTTTTGTTGCTCATCCAAGGTATTTACCATGTTAATGTCTAGGGCTTGTAAGTTTGATTCAACCATTAATCAGGCTAAGCCCTGACCTTTAATCAGTTTGGTGGGTTTTATCTCAAGGTCATATTCCAAAATCACCGCAATCCATTTGCCCCTCTTTCCATTAGGATATTGGGACAATATATCTTTGAATATGATGTTGGGCACATAAGCTATGGTGTGAGAATGAAATATGTACACCCTGAAGTCTTTCAAGGCCTTAAGAAAAGCGTAGGCCTGTTTTTCCATTATGTTGTATTTCAAGGGTGCGTCCCTTAGTGCTTTGCTGAGAAAGGAAATCGGCTGTTCCATCCCCTATGTGTTTTTCTGCAGCAAGCCTGTAGCCACTGTATGCTCAGAGGCAAATGAAAAGATCATGAAATCTTTATAGAAATCTGGGCTGATTAGAACAGGAGCTTGAGTGAGTGCAAGTTTCACTGATTCAAAAGATTGTTTAGCTCCAATAGTCCATTTAACTCCTTCACCTTTTTTTAGAATTTTAGTCATATTCCTAAGGTGTTTAGCCAGGTTGGGGATAAATCTCCTAAGGAACTTGATTTTCCAAATGAAGGACTATAATTATTTGATGTTTCTTGGGTGTGTGTTCTGTAGTATTCCCTCAACTCTCTGTGGGTCTATCCTGATTCCCTCTTCGGATATAATGTGGCCAAGAAGCTTTCCTTCTTGCAGCCCGAGTACAGTCTTTTTGGGATTCAATGACAGGCAAAACCTTCTACATTTTTCAAACACTTTCCTCAGATGTTTCAGGTGCTCTTCTTCAGTCTTAGAATATACTGTTATGCCATCTAATTAAATAACAATGAAACTCCCTATCTCATCTGAAAAATCTATATCCATCGCTCTTTGGAAGGTTGCACCAGTGTTTATCAGTCCAAAAGGCATTTTTACATACATAAAGGTGCCCCATGGAGTGGTAAAGGTTGTCTTGAGCTGATCTTCTGGGATTACTAAGACTTGGTTGTAACCTGAGAAACCATCTAGCAGGGAGATCCTTTTAGAGCCCACTACCCTCTGAAGAATATGTTCCATTTTTGGCAGAGGGTAGTTTTCTTTGAGTGATGCTCTATTAAGATTTCTGAAGTCAATACACAATCTGATCACCCCTGTTTTATTTCTCATAGCCACTAAGTTTGATACCCAGTCAGAGAACCTCACAGGAACTATTATGCCTACCTCATACATCTTTTTGATCTCTTTTTCAACTGCAGGCAATTGTTTTGGGTTTATCCTACGAAGTTTCTGCCTGAAAGGTTTATGATTTTATTTCAAGGATATTTTGTGCTAAATGATGTTTGTGTCATAGGCCTTTAAGTCTTCATAACTCCAAGCGAACACATCAATTAATTCCTTGCAAAAGTCAATGTATTTTTTCTTCATGTCCGCAGGTAAAGAATTAGCCAGTTTAATCATTTTGGGCTTATATTCAGTGCCTATGTTGCATTCTTCCACGTCAGAGTCTACATGTTCTATAGTGGGATTTTTTGCTACATCATTAAAGTCAAAAAAGGTCCTCTAAGGGTGCCAGGCCTTTGGGCATATTCTTATCTTTTGCCTGCAGCACCTCCATCTCCTCTATTTCTGCGTTTTCACACTTTCCGGTTGGACTTCCAGTCTCTTCAGTTAGAGTGTTTATTTCTATGTTACAGGGTGGGGTTTCTTCGTTACAGGATTCTTCACTAAGGCAGTTATTCTCAGATTTAGAGTCTGAATCAGAAAATTCAAACTCATTCCTACCTATCAGGAAATCCTCAATCTGTTTATCACCTTCAAAAACCTGCCAATATTTTTTGTTGTCTGGCACTGTAGGTCTGAATTTAGTCTGAATGATGATCTATTGGTCACTGGGAGTCTTGGGGTAGGAACTAGCTAGGAAAGCTAATCCGTTTTCAATGACATTTTGACTCCTAGGAACAAACACTAATTCATATTCAACAAATTTTTTCAATAAATCCATAGTGTCATTCCTGTAAGCTCTCAGTCTAGTATGTTTCGTTGTGTATTCACCATTCACCTGTTTAATAATCATCTCAGAGTCCCCATGCACAGTTATCCTACGGGCTCCTAATTTTCTGAGCAGGGTCAAGCCTAGGATAAGGGCCTCATATTCTGCAACATTATTTGTACATTTGAAGTGCAGGTTGTAGGCATGGCTCTCTGCGTAATCACTCTTTGTGTTATGTATCCACACTCCTGCCCCAGCAGTTCTCCTTGTGCAAGACCCATCGAAGTTCATTTCCCATAGGGGTTCAAACTCATTTTTGTTATCATTCCTTTCCCTACAGCTGGGTTCACCATTATGTTGCATTATAGGGTCTGCACTAGGCTGTGGGCTGTTTAGTTTTTCGTTATGGATGTGGAAGTCAGAGAGGTGACTAGTTGGCTGATTGCATTATGTTTCTGGTCCACTTTCCATTTTTGTTTCAGTGCACTGTTCAAATTTTTCTACGTCTTCCTCCTCTGAGTCTAAGGTAACCATTATTTTAAAATCCATTGGCTCTGTTTCATTAGGTGTAGCTTTGCTGATATCTCTGTTTTCAAATTCTGGTCTCTCCAAAGATTCATCATTGCAGAAGATAAAGGAATCCAGGTCCGTATGCACAGAGTATAGAGGAGAGTTTTCAGGCCTTTTAGGGCTACTAACCAGGAATTTCATTTGTGCTTCCCTGTACAGTCTTCTAAGTTGGCCAAAGATTGGGATTGTGGCATCAGCCCCAACCATCTGCATTGTTCCTTGCAGCTTGGCTCCCCATGATCTTGATAATAACATGCCATACTTGGGTGGTACATATGCCACAACAACATCCATGACCATACACTTCGCAGGAATCTGAGTGAGGCTCACACAAAAATATTTGATCAGGCCAAGACACTTTACTCTACTACATTCAAATGAATATAGGTCTTTATAGGGATGGGTTATCTCCAGGCCTAATCTTTCCATTACTACTTTAGGCATCAGGTTGTGTGATGCCCCAGAATCATGCATTGCATTGTGGAGAATCTTATCATGGACATTAAGACTGATATAAAAAGGGGGCACTACCCCTTCCTGAAACTTCCCTTCTATCTTTGGACCAAATAGAAGGGCAGGTTGATCATCAATCAGATTTACAGTGTCACTATTTTCTCCTAAATTAAGTGCTTTCAAAATTTGGCCTTTATATACATCTTGAGCGGCCAACTCAGAGAGTGGAACAGAGATTTTAATTTTTTCAATCTCATTCTCCAAATTGAAAGTGGACCGACTCTTCGGAATATTCAACTCTGTTTTGTTAGCCACTACCTTAGTGCCTGAATCGGTGCGTTGATTTTCGTTATGTACAGCTTTTGAGACTCTTTTATCAGGAGCACTAACTGTATTTTCAGTGCTGCTAGCTGGTTTACTTTGCGTATTAGTGTTCTGGTTGTCCTTTATTTTTTCTTTCCAAAACTCTCATCTGCTGACTTGTTACCTTCATCAGTTGCTTTAAAAGTTTTCTTAGGTCTTTTCTTGATGGTGACCTCAGAAGCTTTTGGTTTGGCCTTTTCTTGGCTCCTTTTGCTTCTAAGTTCATATTGTTCCCTGACCTGCATCATGAAATTTTCAAATCCTAACCTGTAATCTCCAGATTCCAACCATTCCTCCTCCCAACCAGAGGGTGAGGGCTGATCTTCTTCTGATTAAGAATTATGGATTGAATCTTCCATTTCAAACATATTAATTGTGTTTCCCTCAGACTCTTCTATGATTCCCTCATCTTCATCAAGAAAATTCTCTTGGAATGGGGGAATAACTTGTTGATCTGATTCTCTTTGTCTATTGGGAGTGTTATTGTTCCTTCTAAGGTTTTGGTTCTGTTTTTGGTTTCTATTTTGGTTACTAACTGTGACAACCATTTTTTCCATCATTTTTTGTAGCCTTTCCACATTTTTAGACAATTTATCATAATTTTGGTCAGATGAGGAAGCTACATTGTCATCTCTATATGTTACCCTTTTCTCAAATCTCAGTCTTGCTCTTTTCTCAATCAGATTCGCCTCTATGTTCACTGCTCCTTTCTGCATGTCCTCCAATGTGTTGTACTCTTTATCCCTAAGCTCATAGGCCATGTCAGCATCAAAGCCTTCAGGGTATTTTGCTAAAGCCATGCCTTGTGGAGATTTCATATGTGGAGGGAGGGCATTGTAAATGCTGTTAAATCTTGTTGTGTAATCATGGAAACTCTCTCCTACGTTTCTTTTAAGGCTCATGTATTCTGATAAGAGTTGGTGAGGTTTAGCCTCTAGTTTCCCATTTTCTTATGAAAGTCTGATATAAGGCTGGAAGATCATTGATGCTACCCGGAGGTAGGCCTTTAAACCATTTCTTCACCTCACCCCCTAAGGTCTGAGCAAAGATTCTCACATTGAATGTATCATCATCTATTTCCATGAAGTCAAAATAATCTTCCATCTTATCTACATGTTGTTGGGATGTGATGGACTCTTTTGCAGTGAAGTGTGGGATCTTTGACTGATAATAATTTGGTAAGGGTACTAGAGGTTGAGGTAAAACCAAAGGTGCATACCAGGCTACCATGATGACATTTTGATGAGGTAAAGGGTTGACTTGAGCAGTTGGTATTTGGATGACAGGGATATTGTGACCAGTAGTAGACTAATGAGTAGATCTAGGGTGACTGAGCCCCAAGTTTTGTATGAAATGTATATTAGGAGGTGTAGAGGGAGGGGCCTATCTGTTCCCGAGGTGTCCACCACTATGAGGTGGTGAACCAGGAAGCTCAAGGTCTGGCTGGTCTAAGATATTGAATGACCTAGTTCTAGGTAATCTATTAGGCAGGTCTAGGTCAAGGTGAAAGTGTGATAGAGTTGTAAGATCTTCTGGTGCAGAGTTAGCTCTATAGATGTGGCTGGAGATAGTTGATGTTTTAGGCATAGGAGCTCCTTTGAGGATGCTCTCAGGGTTTTCAACTATTTCAAGTGGGTCTGGGTTAGGTTAGGCTCTTGTATGAATGGTTCTAGAAGCCATAATGTTGTTTTCTGACCAAGCAGCTTAACCCTACTTGTTACTACTATTGTGATTGATGTTGTGATGGAGGCTGGTCTCACAGTGGAGTCTAATGTGAAACCAAGAAAATTAGCAGGCCTACTGATCACCAGTGGAGTCTTTGATCTTTAGGAGCTTGGAGTCGCCAGCTGGAAGGTTTAGGATGCTTTTGGAGGGTACACTTTCCACCACAGTGCTTATGAGATGTCCCCCTTTTAGGGATATCTTCCAAACATAGAAAAATATAACCAGAGATTGACTGGGAGGGCATTTACTAGATATATCACCTCTGAAAGAGTGTGAGATCGGGAGGCTACCTGGCCCTTTCCAGACTCTGTCCAAGAGAATGGGAGAACAAAACAAATGGTATAGAGGTTGATCTATGAAAAGGAGTGTTTAACTTCCAACCTAACTAGAGATTGTCAGTTTTTTGAATGCCTAAGGATGTTTAAGATGTGATGCACTCAAGTCCCCAGTGGAGTTGCCATTATGTTGGGGTTCCCATGTTTTGGCCAGATTGGCAAGACCAAAAGATGAGACAACATCAAACCACTTTCAGACCTCGGGATCTAGCCCTCCTGGGTCCAGAGAGGGATCTCTCTATGATATGTCAAAGGTGTATGACTTTGAAGCTCGGTTTTAATATATTAGGCTAGTTATAGGCACAAGGTTTGTTTGTTTGATTTATTTGATTTGGTTGCTGGTTATCAGGAAAGAAGGGTTCAATGTAAGACAAGGATGAGCAAAGAGGAAAAAGGAAGAGGTGAAGTATTCCAGGAAATACTCAAAACCATTGGGCAATGGAGTCAGGAAAGGATTTGCTTGCTATTCAACGTACAAGATTTCAATTGGGCTAGTCATCTAAAACATAGGATCTTAAAGATAATTGCGTGATAAGGAAATTTGGAGGAGAGGATATAACACAGATTTCAGAGCACAAAGTTAAGGACCAGCTGGTCGCACAAGGATCCTAGTGGACAGGGCTAACTCTAATACCCAGTGTTCCCAAATATTGCAACTAAATCCTTAACAAGAAACATCTAGGAATAGATACATTTAATTCATACATCAGAGAGCAGGCAATATCATCCACTACACTCGTTAAATTAACTGAAATCAATCCTTAGATAATACATTCATAAGAGAAACATTAATGGCAAGGAGAGCAGAAAAATAGGGTACCTAATAAGGGTAAATCCTATGCCAATATTCTGATGCAAGCCAGTAGAAACGAAATGAAATGAATGTAAACAAAAAGATAGGAAAACATCACCGCAGCCTCAGATCAGGATCCAAAGAAATGTGCTCGTCATATTAAATAGCAATACCAGTCAACTACAACATGCCAATGGCTGAATACTCAATCTGAAAAAATCTTCTTCAACGTATCTTACAACCTTACAAAAAGACTATGTCTCAAAAGAAACTACTTGCAGTTCTCTGATAACTGATCAAAAACCATTACAATGAGTTTCTTCATGAATTTATAGCTCGGGAGGAGAAGAGGAGGTAGGTGAAGAACTAAATTCAGTATTAAAACTTCTGAAAAGAAAGAGGGTTGAAGCCCATTCTGTATAATCTTTGTGCATTAATCACTGACTTTATTTTGGTGAACGAATGATCTTCCTCAGACTTCAGATTAATCTGATATGACTCTGATGTACTCTATCTGCATTACTGTGTAGTACTCTGATGCATAAACAAAATGACTGAATGGACTGCCATGCTTGTGAAACAAATTCCCTAGTAGCTATGGACTGTGGTTAAGGCAGAAATCTTCAGGAACACGATAAATAATGAAACTGATATGGGCTCTTCGTCCTTTGGGAAAATCTGCTGATGTGAAACCCTGATATACATGAATTTATGCATGTTGTACCTTCTGCATGATCCATGGGATCATTGATCTGGTGTTTTGCCTCTAAATCGTTGTATTAAAGCTCAAAACCTTCAATACTGAACACCGGAATCCATTGATCATTAGCCGATTTTTCTCCACTGCTCCATAAATGCCTCGATCTGCAAAATTTGGGCTTTAATGGCGCTAGATAGGTTTCTTCACGGAGGTTGAGCTATCCCTAGGTAATATTTATGATGCCGCTACCTTTCTGAGTTTTGCTATTGTAGTACCAGCTTCTAGATTTAATTTTGTCTGTGCAGCATGCCATTGAAGTAGTACATCTGAGCCGTGGCGGTTTTCTGCCTTTCTGAAGCCCTGCAAAAACATGAAACCTGTTATGAAATCCATGGATGGGGGAGGATGATGTGGATGATAGTGGGACTGCGAAGAAATGGCAGAAAATGTTGTGGAATGGTGGAGAACAGGGATGGCACAAGGTTGGTGGAATGCAGAACAATTATATGTGAAAAACTTATAAACATCGACCTTTGAATGAATTTATGCAATGGGATGGCAGAGGTACGGTGGATACATGTGGAGGTGACGTGAATTAAACCCTGCACAGCTTCGTTGAATGATGACCGTTGGATGGGCAAGGGCAGATCTAACGGCTGATATGAATATCGTTGCGTGCCCTGTACCGAAAGATAACATGCGATGGGCAAGCGGTTTTGGGATCGTACAGGAGCCACGCATCGCAAGCTGAGTGGAATCGTTTGGCAATGGGAAAATACCACCCGACCCCCATTAGTGATGCGATGAAAACCAGGCTTATGGATAGTGTGCAGCGGGGACCAGAAGGGCGGGCACACTCCGAACCGTCGATCTGGTGGGTAAACGAATGACGATAGCGCGATCAGGGGTTTGAACGGGGGAAAACATGAATGTCGTGGGGTTTAACAATCGTCGTCCAATCTACAAAGATCAACGGTCAGGAACACTCCTGATATGTGTTGGAGATTAGCGCTTTTTGGGCCAGCGTTCGGTCATAGCATAGGGTTCTGTGGGGGAAAGGTGTGGGGGCTAGGCAAAAAAGGGCTAGGCTCGAACTATGCAGAAAATATGATTTTTGGCTTGTTTTTAAAGTGTTTTAAGGCCATCCAAGGGCAACTATAGGGGAATAAGGGGGAAATTGGCTAACCAAAGGGTGTAGGGATGTCTTAGAGGAGGTTTTTGGGATGGAAAGGAGGAATTTAGGGGGAAGAAAGGGGATTTTGAGAAAGGGGGAAAGGGGTGAAAATGAAGCATTTTGCAAGGGTATAAAGGGCATAATAAAGCCTTTAGGAGCATAATTCCTTATCAGCAAGGCTTATTTACTCAGAACAGCAGAGGGGGATAATGGATAAGGAAGGGAACATGAAAAGGCTGCAATGATGATGTGTTTTCAAGGGAAATTCATTCCTTGCAGACTTATAGAACAAATTAGCCCCTTGCTTGCTTGTCAAGGAATTTATAAGGGACTAACAGGTAATAAAACGATGTATTTCCATGTTCGAATATAAATCATATATTCGCATGGCTAGAATTGTACCTGAATGATCGAGTGAATGACATAAGAAGACCTCAGATCTATTTTCATCCATCAGGGCTATGTTTCAGGAGTGTTGTACACATCATATGTACAGTGACCTTACATACATATTGTCATCCAAACATGGGCCTATATCTGTAGGCATGTTTGCATCTAGGCAACATTCTAATGAAGATGACTTTCTGAATTATGTACATGTTATTAGATTGTTTTATGTGCTGAATATGGGAATGCCTACCCTCAAAAATTATGATCAAAGAGGATATATCATGATGTAATGTATTGTAAGATTGATGCAAGCGACTAATCTGCTTCATTTCCAGGCTCAACACAATGTAAATCATCTCAATCAAATGTTCTTATTATTTGGATCTCATGCTTTGGGGGGAAATTGTTATAAGTAAATTTGGGCACCATTCCCAATGACCTGGTTATCTAGACATAATATCCAGGACAAATGATCAAGGGTCTATCATTCCCTATCATTTCAGTTGCTATATGCTCTAAAACAAGAAACAAGACAAATCAGGCAATACTTTCATCAAGCAAAGTTTTCCATGGTTTGAAGCTTAATATTTAACATATGAGAGCTCACCAATGTAGGCTCTAAGGGGCCTAAGTGTGTTGCATATGCAGGTAGCCCCATGCAAGGTTGCTCTGCAAAGCACTTCTCGACATTCAAAGGTGTGTTGGTCACATTGGGAGCAAAATTCTCATTGTTCCGGAATCTCCACTTGGCCAGTGCCTTCTAGAAGAGTTCACATGTGTCAAGCTTCGGATCCAAGTGTCCATTTGACATCTACATGACTGGAAACATATATTGCCTATTATTGGAAAGTCATTGATTTCAAAACAACCTACAGTTCAACTATAAATTGAGCACAGATCTGAGTGCTTGAGGAGGAATAATTTTAGTAGAGAAATGCTAAAGAATTTTCAATTGAGAGCTATATTTGTGTAGCTATTGCTGGAGAGATTTATACTGTGATTAGGTTTGAGAACGTTGCTGGAAGGTCACTTCAAATCAGTCACTAGGTTGTAATCTTCCTTCTATCATCAATAAAAAGTACTGCTTATTTTTACCTATATGCATATGTATTGGCTTTGATTTTCCATATTGCAAGATCTTAGTTGATGTGTATGGTTTATGCTTTATTGATTTAGCTAAATAGCTTGAAAATATATATATATTATTGCATCTTCTCCCGTTTCAGTGTTCTTTCTTGCAGGAAGCATTCAGCCCAAAAAATCGCTTGAATTTGAAGCTGCAACAGAAGCGACAGAAGGAGCCATTTGGAAGCGATTGAACAAGTAAGCCTCCAATCCTCTCTGTGTATCTGTTCCAAGTAAGGAGAAATAGTTGTATAGTCTTTCACCTATTGTTCTAGACTAGCACTTATCTAGGAAAGTGTGATTTATTCGTAATTCACAATTCTGGCCCAACAATATTGCTACGAATATATATGACATCGTTGTGGGTGTTGTTTTGGGGAAGCTAGAGGAGAAGAAACCTTATGTCATTTATTACATCAGAAAGAACATAACTCTAGCATAACTCAACTACACTGTTACTAAGAAGGAATTCCTAGCAGTAGTGCATGCTATCAAAAAATTCTGGCACTACATCACCGGGTACCAAGTATTTGTACACATTGACCATGCTGCAATTAGATTTTTAATGAAAAATTTTGCTACTAATGGTAGAGTTACACGATCGTTATTGTTGTTACAAGAATTTGATATTACTATTTTAGATAAAATTAGAAAAGATAATGTAGTTGTTGATTTTATCTATAGATTAACTATAAGTGATGACTGCACTGCCACTAAAAATTATTTTACAGATGAATATTTTTTTCCATCTCTACTCACTCACCATGGAATGCAGATAAAACCAATTACCTTTCTGCGGGAAAATTCCCACACCAATTGTCTTCCAACGAAAGAAGGAAGATTATACAACAATGTGCAACCTACTCTAGGATAGAAGGTAATTTCTATCACATCGGGCTAGATCTTTAGATTAGGAAATGTGTTAGAGAAGATGAGATATTTGAGACCTTGAAGGCTTTTCATTAGGAACCTTGTGGATGACACTTCGCTGACAAGAGGATAGGACATAAAGTACTCTTAATAGTGTACTACTGGCGAAATATATTCCAAGATGCCAAGAAGTTTGTGAAAGGATGTGATAGCTGTCAAAGGATGGGCCAGCCTCTGAAATCAGATGAGATGTCATTACAACCTCAAATAGTGATAGAACCATTTGAGAAATGAGCCCTAGAATTTGTGGGGCCAATTAATCCTTCATCACAGAAAAAATCATACATATTACTATACATCGATTATGTCACAAAATGGGTCGAAGCAAAGGCACTAACCAGAGCAATAGAGCAGGTTGTTTCAGACTTCATGTTCCAAGATATTTTTTTTCATTTCAGGGTACCCAGAGAGATAGTGACAGATGGGGGACCTTAATTCACATCTCATTTGATCAAGAAGCTGGTTTAAAATTATGTAATTCATCACAAAATTACTTCACCATATCACCCACAAGAAAATGATCAGGTAGAAAGCACCAATAAATTCATTGAGGGAATCTTAACAAAGGCAGTAGCTAGCCGCTAAAGAAATTGGGCTGAGAAACTTCCAGAGGTAATGTGGGCTTATAGGAAAACATGGAGGAATACTATAGGTTTCTCACCATATGAATTGGTGTATGGTAATAATCCATTATTCCCCATAGGATTTTAAATAAATACATTAATAACAACATTGTAGGTCGATCTGAATTTGAGTACAACATAGGCTCAAAGACTAAACCAACTCAATGAGTTGGAAGAGAAACAGTTAGTTTCCATTCAACAGATAGAGATAATTTAACAACAAAGAGTTAGATGGCATGATGGGTTTATTAAGAAGAAAAATTTCCAGAAAGGAGATTGGGCTATTTTTTCTGATTCAAGGCTCAAATATTTCAAAGGCAAGCTCTGCACCAGATGGCTAAGCCCTTACGAAGTGAATATAGTATTTGAAAATAGGACTGTAAAATTGGTCACCATTGATAGTGCTAAGACACCATTATTGGTTAATGGGCATCGTCTAAGGTTATATCATCAACTCGCTTCAAAGGAATCATTTGGCAACATTGTCACTGACTCTAATATTCATGTTACAATAGGAGGGGAACATTCTCCTATGCAACCTCAAAATTGAAATTCCAATAAGTGTAGTAGTTGAAAACCACCTTTGTGGCAGTTGTTACACCTGTTTAATATATATATATATATATATATATATATATATATATATATATATATATATATATATATATATATATATATATATATATATATATATATATATATATAATAAATCTAGCTGTGAAAACCCCTTTCTGGGGTGCAGTCAGACAGTTGGTAACCGTTGAAAACCACTCTTGTGCTAGTTGTTACACCCATGTTTTTCTTCCTGAAACATCATCTTCCCTTTCTGATATATTTCATAAGATGATGGTATTCATGTAATTTTCTTTTATGTACTAATTTCTCCTAATTATTATGTTTTTTGAAGAATAATATAAGGGTTGTCTTGGTTGCTACACATGTAACAACTGATAGCCACGAACACTGTTTCTTATGTTTCATTCCACAACAAAAATAATTATGCCAGCCAAATGAAACAACATGAGCGTTGCAAGAAGAACGCTGCCAATTCGAAATCTTCCTCCACGTCACCTCAGGTATGTAATTCAAAAAGTAAATATTATCATTTATGATTTGGTAATTAATTGGAAGAATTAATGATATTCATGTGATGGTCATGGGCAGAAATCACCTTTAAGATGGGGGAGGGGATATGTATTAAAATAATTTCAAAAATCCGTATTCATAAACCTCCATCAAATCTTCATGCACCCAATTAATAATACAATTTCCAATGATGGCTAAATTCGATTGGAAAAGAGTGTGTGTACTAGATCTCATTACTTTCTATAACGAGACATTTATGAATATTAGTGTGAGGTAAGATTCAGTAATATGAAAAATTTGTCACCTCTGATCAACCTCCTCAAATAAAACCTTGCATCCTCATTGTAAACTCATCAATTGGGATAAGAAAAAACACCGAGAAGCTGGGAATTTAGAAACACAGTGATATTATAGTGGGGCTGAGCAGCAGGAAGAAAATTCTGAAAGAAACAGTAAATATGGGTGGACCAGCAGTGAGGAACAAGCCAGATTCTATGGATGCCTTGCAGAATTATCCAGAAGCCTACCATATATTCAGATAAGCTATATGGATTGAGCATTTCCAAAAGCTTGAAGGCTCAGACGAGGTGGTGGCAATTGAATTTGTTCATAATTTGAACAATAATCAAACCCGAGTAAGGGGATGAAAGTGGAGGTGACTGAAGAGGTAATTTCCCGGGTAACTTCATTGCCAGTAGAGGGGTGGAGGTGGTTTAACAGAAAAATCAATGACCCCTCCTTGAAATAAGACTTCCTAGAAGGAGAAGAAAAACTAGAGAAGAAAGGGAGAGGAATTGACAGGTTTTCACTTCTTCATCCTTGGGAAGACATTGCCCTGGGTTTAACTAAATATATCACTTGTGAGGGAAGATCCAAAATAGTGTTCAACTATCACTTTCCTCTACTTAATCACCTTTCGGCACCAACAAAATATTAATCTTCCATTCTATTTGTTAGGGAACATCAAACATATGGTGGCAGCAGTAAAAGCAACAGCACACCCGAAGGCATGTGTGACTAATCATAGACTCATCAAGTTAATCGTGTTGGATGCCCTAGGCTAGCAAGGAAAAAATTGGGAAGAATTCAAGAGAAAGAGGTCGAGGACAAGCCAGGGGAAATAGACGATGAATTCTGGAGGAAGCTAGGGAGAAGTAGAAGCCAAGACTCGGCCCGTTGGAGTTAGAATTGGGAAAGAGCCTACTAATGAACCAATTGGGGATAGAAGGCCAAGAAAAGGAGTGAAATTTAGCATAGCTACAGAACCTTTTCCTACATCCGGAAAACATATGGAAGCAGAAGTTTTAGAAGAATAAAGGCAACCCTCCTCATCAGGTAAGGACGAAACTCATGTCCTATTTTTAGAACTCAAAAATCTAAGAAAGGAAGATGAAGAATTAAAGAATAAATTATCTAAGGGGAAGGAAATCCTGGTGTCTATATGCATGACATGTTTTCAAGACTTAACAACAACGGGATATAAGTTCTATCGATAAAATATTAGCCCAATGGAAACAGAAATAGAACAGTAGGAGGCTGTTACACAAGAACCTGTTGATGATACTGTTGTTACACAAGAATCGGAAGTTAAAGTAGAGCCTCATATAATAATTTACCTAGAATTCGACCCACAAGAACCTGTGGAGGCCACTCCCATTGTAGAAGAAACATCATTGGACATAGAGGCTACTCTAGGTGGAAACAAAGGGGTTGGCAGACAAGAACCCACCGAGGAAGTTGTTGTCACACAAGAACCAACAATAGAGGTGGAACAACCTCATTTAGTAGAGGTTGTTACACCCATTATTGATGTGGATATTGAATACAGAAGAATGTTGGGTCCCATCTGCAGATGGAGTTCTGAGAAGAACTTGTTAATTTACAAATTACAAAAGTGGAAACATGAAGCAATATTCCTTCAGGACGGGACAATTTCGCTAAAGGAACATCAGAAATAAATAAACACTTTACATGAAATATGGATGAAAGAAGAGTTGAAGAAATGATGGGAGAATTATAAGAAGAAGGAAGATCTAAATAAACAGGAGGAACAACTGCTGCTGTTACACTAGCAGATTCATGATCTCACCATAGATAAAAAAAAAAATTCATGACCTCGCCCTCAACTTGCTGGGTTGTAAACAGCCTTATCCATCCTATCCTATATTTCTATGGGAATGTTACTTCCTATTCCAGATGAAATTTGTTATGGAGGATAGGCCTTATTTATGTTCTTCCACTCGCACATTTCTAGATGTTTTCCGTGCCTCCGATTTCGATGAGAAAATTTTGTTGTGTGAGTTATTCTTACACAATATTATTTGTGAACATGTGAGTATGCATATGGTTGTGATAGTATTCTCCTATATGGGAGATCTTTAGTTGAGAGCCCTTTTGTCCTTCATGAAGAATAAGATTGAATGGCATTTGGCCATCAAATGTATGGAGGATAATGAGGAGAAGATGGCATTGTCGGTTTGGGTAGAACCACGCTGGGTTGCCAAGTTAAAACGAGAATTCAGGAGAATGTTGAGTACCCCTAGGATTAAATAACTAGCTTCCACTTATAGAAGAATAATTGTGAACTTCTGTCTCAATCAGTTCTCAATGATGAAGATTCGAGCCTTGACAGGGTGCTTGAAATGCACAGAAGCCAGCAGTGCTGAGCTACTAAAGGGGGACCCATTCTCATTCCAAACTTTTGTGGTGGTTGTTACATATGTACCAGCTTATGCACATATTGTACAATCCCTTGGTGCCTTGTGGCTGGGATGGAGATTCAAGTTTCCTTTGATCTGGCTTCCAATTGAGGATTATCAGAGTAATTATGAATTGAGTAAGTATGAATCAGAGTCCTTGGTACGGCAATTGATGGCCAATCAGGGGTACAGGTCTACAAAAAAATATACAGTTGGCGCTTATGATCTCATCGACCTGCACCAGAGATATTCTGATGAGAGATGAGTTTGCATGAGGAAATGCAAGTATTTCAGTTAGGGGGAGCTGTTGGGTGCCAGTTTTGTACACTTTTCCTACACTTGTTTTCCCTATTTTGCCTCATAACTATAACCAATGGGAGTATCTTTGCCACTTTTTCCTACCTTTCTTTCCTAACTTTTGTTGTTTCACCTTTCTTTTATTACTCTTCCAATTCATCAATTATTATGATATATAATGCCTTTTTATGACTAATTGAGGATGAATTTTTGGAGAGGATCTATGGTCTTTGTGTTGTCTTTCTAGATGTAATTTATAGCACCCACAATCCCAAGCACAAGGTCCACAAGAGCAGTTAAGGGGATTCTATTACAAAGAAGTGATGTTGTTACAAACCCACCAGAAAAATATTGTTACACTCTACTATTACAAACCCACTAGCGAACTACTGATACAGTTGTACAACTGACTGGATCTTGTCAAAACCTATTTCTGACCTATCCTTTAGCTATTACACTATAGCTGTGGTTCTATTATGATAGATGTAGAAGTTGTTAGCATTGTATTTTTGGATAAAAACCTAATGGCGGTTTTTACTGTAATCTATAATTTTCTAGTCAAAACTTTATTAGGAAGTGGTTATAACTATATGAGTTCTATTTCTATCAGCATGAGAAACATAAGATTCTAATGACTGATCTATTCCTTGATTTTATGAGATGTAACCACTATATATTTCTCGGCCCTAGAGGTCGAAAGGTTAGTGGAGAACAACATTATTTTGGCTCTGTAATTATGTTCAGATTAATACAGATTATCCTGTTATTGTTGTTACATGTGTTATTCGATTTAGTTTCCATTAATTTATTCCTCTACCTGCATCTTGCTAGGGAAGAAGGGCCCTCCCTCTTAGCAGGGATTGTAGTGATTAAATTATTTCTGTGTATGTAATTGTATTTCAATTTATGTATCAGTAGAGTGATGCTGTTTTTGTTCAGCTATGAATATATCCACTTCAATTTCAATACTTTGTATGTTGTTACACATGTGATATTATAGATACCAGCTAGATACTTGTGTGGCACGCTAGAACAGATTAATTGAAGTGTGATTCCATTCTTGTAGATCCTTTTATTTCTGCATGAGTGATTTACTTCAGCAACAATTTCTTTTCTTTGGAATTTCTTCTGGTTGGGTGTATCGGCACAGACAGTGCAACTATCATTCGAATAAAAAGATGTCCCTAGATTGATAATTAATGTGTACTATCTAGTCATTTAATAATGATTAATACAGCCCAAAACAGGGTACGGTTGATTTTGTTATACTTAAGTTTGTCTTATTTTTCGATATTGAAATTTCCCTTGAAATGGTTGACTCTGCACAAACTGACCAATAAAAGTTTGGCTTGTTTGAACTGTAGCTACACCAGGTTCTCTTACAGAGTTTTGAATAGTAGACTGAACTACAAGTCCAATTTGATGAGCAGTAACTTGAGGGATTTCCTATGTAACAGGTAATGCATTCATTTGAAGGGTTGTATAAATAGGGGTTTGAGAAACCCCAGGGATAGGTGTACTTGGTTGTTGAACAAAAATTTTCACAACAGATTGGATATGAGTACTTGGAGTAATCAGACTAGCTTTCCAACTACTAGGTAAAGATACTTGAGGGCTAATTTGAAGTTCAATCTATATAAGTTGTTGGACTTGGGTATAGCCAAATGGTCCAACTGGCTCACCAAGTTTATTATAAGGTACTTGTAAAGTAGGTTGACAAGATTGTTGATTCAACAACAGGTTCCACACGATATTAATGCCTAGGTAAGGAGCTCCCATTAAGGGTTGTGATGCATAAGGTTGACCATAACCAGTTTGAGGTATTGTAACATAATTTTGATAATTTTCCGAATAAGTTCCAGTAAAAGCTTGACCTCCTTGAAAGGATAGTTTCTATTGATAAAATTGTTGACCTTGAAGAGGTTGTTGTCCTTGTAGAGATTATTTCCTTGAATAGGTTACTGCCCTTGAGTAGGTTGTTTCCCTTGAAGAGGTTTTCCTTGAGGAGTATGCTGCCCCGCAGGCGCTATGTAGCCACCTTGAGAACTAGTTTGAGGAATATTTCCGGACATAATATAGACTTGTTCCATTATCAAAGATTCAATGGTATATTCATGAAGGCTAGTTGATTGTGTAATATTTTCATAAGAGGGAGATGCTCCTGAAAAAGCACCAGAGAGCGACTGGCACCCAATAGGAAATGATGGACCACTGTACAAAAAAAGTTTATGGTGATGAATAAAACATGGATGAATCACTATACATGCTTGATGAAGCCATGTAAATACCTCTTAGTGTAGAGTAAAAAGGAATGCGACGTCGTGAATAATTGAGACCAGTGATATGTATAAAGTTGGTAATTTTTTGATACCAATGATCCAGTCTAAAAGGAACATAAGGGAAAATCGGTTCACTATACCTTAGATCTAAAGATTCTTGATGTGAAGGAATTGTGATCTCTTCTTCCATGCTAGGAATCTCTTCAATACTAATTATTCTAAGAGGGAGATTCTCAGTAATTTGAAGTTTCATTCGAGGTGAACGAGGACAACCAGGAGTTCAGGCTATGAATTCTGAAGGTGACTCAGAAAATGTAGATTTATATTCAGGTTCAGATATTTCAGGTTCAATGAATTGAGTATCTGATAATTCATAGGAAACAGATCCAAATGTGATTACTTCATAAGTTTCTGGTTGTTATTTATTTATTTCTATTGTCTGAGGTTGATTAACATTGAAATCGGGATCTGTTACTATAGATTTTTCTCCTTGTTCAGTAGACCTAGTTCCTGATTATTGAAATATTGCATATTTAAGATTTTCCAATTGACTGGGTGTATATTTAGGGGGTTTCCCCTTCATTCTAAGTGAGTTTCTCGGCAATTTAGCCACGGTTAATTTTTAACACATGAAATCAAAAAAACATATTTCCACATAATACACCTAAGGTCACTAAGAAATCAAGAAATTTGAACACACACCTACAAAATATATGAGACAAACCATACAAAAATAGTATGTTTCCATAATAAAAACACTAGTTGGTGATGAAATCCAAAATCGCAAAATTTAATGTGGAAAAATGGCAGTTCGAACAGTTACCCTAACTTGCTTAATGAAACAGTCTGGTGCAAGTCCTTCCACTATGCCATCTCGAAGTGAAGAGTACCCTCTAAAAAGTCCAAGTGATTCTAGCCAACGTCTGTTCTAGGTACAGTGGGACTTTCCCTCCACCGTCACCTTTGGAAAAATCCTAATATTATGGCCACTAAGGTCACTAACTGATACAAATACACTTGGGGTAATAGTATACGATTTGATATACACACAAGGGCAGAGTATCAAGCTCAATCCCCTTGAAAGATCCTCGACATGGTAAATCTGAGGTTGTTAACGAGTGACCCCAAGCTCCTCGATAATGGTTAATCTGAGGTTTACTATTTGTATTACATGCACGTCTTCTATCTTCACCAATGAGATAGGTACGATTACCTCACTGGGTCCGACATGACCTCGTGCTTTACTATTTTAAGAAGATCTTCCCAGAGTACAAATGCAACAATTTGATTTCCCTACCACAAGCTACTACTTGTTTGTTTGACTACTTTGGAAAATTTATTACAACCTATTCCAAAACACTAGCATACACTATATTGGTGGAATGAACCCTAGAAAATGTAAAAATATCTAGATTGATTTTATTAGGCGATGTATTGATTTGGCTATTATTTAACAAAAAGGGTATGGATTTGAAACTTTGATGATGTTGTGACCCGATGCAAAATACTCTAAATGCATCAATATGAAAAATGAAACTCTTTCTTTTCAATTAATTCTATTTAGGAGAAAGTTGAGAGATTTTTTTAATTTAAAAACACAAACTTCCTCACACTTAAAAAAAATCATTCTAAAAATAAAACAATTTCATTAAGAAATAAATTTCCAAATATGATCAATTTCTCTTTTTGAATTAAATTCCATTGATAACCAAGTCAAAAACTAAAATTTCGACAAAAAAAACAATTCCCAAAAGAAAGCAATTTCTAAAAGAACCTAAAAGTATAAACTTCATAATAAAATCAAAGTTCTAATTATGAATCCTAACTAGGATACCTATGAATGTTTTGTAAATGATTTCTCTTGGTTGTAATCAAACCAAGAATGTTTCCACTTATCCCAGCAAAAATGAAATCATGAAAGAATAATTTGTGACAAATCAGACTTCAATGGTCTAGAAGCTTTTCCGTATTGCAAATGAATAAGAAACAAATATTCATAAAAAGTAAGGTTGGTTATAATCTGGATGGCTCAAGGGGACAAAATCATAAAACAAGTGATCTAAGGTAAACGAATGTATCTTCCATATAGAGCAACATTAAAGCAGGGCAAACCTTAACTTGTAAAATGAAAAAAGGATGATTAATCACATAAGACTCAAAATTGCTAAATAGGAATTCTCATACAGGTTTTTACAACTGGAGTAAATCATGATAGACTTCAATAATTTAGTTATCTAGCTCTGAGAGAGAGAATTTTAATTTTTTTAAAAATTTCTAAGGGGTGTGCAGCCTCTTAGTTAACAACACTGTGCATGTGCATTGGACTGAGCTGACAAGTTACATAGGTTTCCACTCTATTTTCCACAGAAAACCACATAGGAAAGTAAAAATTTGGAAAAAATGAATTATAGGTTCTCTTTCTTAGAGATTCTAAAAATTCATCTACCCAACCACAGTCAGAGAAGTCAAAATAATAAAGCTATAATTTCAAATTGAACATAACCAAAGAAAACTAAGCTAGTTTCCCCAGTATGGTCACCAATTTGTTACCAAGATTAATCCCTCTTGCGGACAAGAGTGATCTCCCTAGTACTCCAATGAGTAACTAGAAACAAACGTCCATTGAATATCTCTTCCTCTAGATTATTTGTATTTTAAGATCATTACAAATAGGAAAGTAGTGAGGACATGCTCCTACCTTTCAATCCAGATGTTTGATGTAGTGCTTTGTCTTTCACTCCAAAGTATTTCTTCAATGATGAGTAGAACCTACAATCACAAAGAAGACAAATGATGAAATCATCTGCAATATATAATAATCATAAATAATAATCCAAATTAGTGATCAAGGAGTCTAAGTATTGACATCATTTCCATGAATTTAGAAACAAGACAATGAGAAAAAGGGATCCATATGTATTATCATAATTTAGAAAGAGCAGTATTAAAACCGGATGCCTTGAAGTTGTACAAATTCCTCCTGAGTGTTTGAGAAATCATTTTCCTTCAGTCTGGTAAGACTTCCTCTCTATAATTCCTAGTATGAAGTCATGGGCACGAAGGTGTGATCTTCAATGTGTGAAAAACAAATCACTAGTATAGAAAATATGAACTATATTAACTCTCTCCAGATTAGAAAATATGGAAATCAGTCTCTATTCACATTGGTCTCTAGGTATCTTTACCCTTGAACCTAAAAATTAAGCTCAATATATAGGGAGATTGAATTAGTTTCATATCCATTAAGAGAGGGGTGGATTCCTCCCATGAAGGTATTTGAGTTCCTTGGGCCAAGGGATAAGCTCCATGAGTGGAGGGATAAAGCTCAAACTAGCACAAGTCTAGAGGCTTCCAGTTGGGAGAATATTCAACCAACTAGGCTTCTAGAAGTTAATTTTTATTCTTACTTGATTTTCACGGGGGTGCGCAGCTTTTAGTGGCAAACCGAGTGGCGATCGTCATGGCTAATGGAAGGAGCATCAGCACATGCATAGGAAAAGTCTAGAAAAACCATGCAAGCAATATTTTAAGGGTTTTACAGAGCTTTTATCCAATTTCCAAGACTTGATTTAGGAACATGAGTATTTTTTATTTCTAAGGGAACATGATATGAACGATGATAGACCCATATGAACAGTCAAATTTCATGGTGAAAAAATGACGTGTAACATGTTATGATGTCGATACCGAGTTGTTAACTGTACTTTGTCAGAATTCTACCACCTGCCTCTCTGACCAGGTCCAAGAATGGCATAGAAGAAGGAGAATTTATGGAGCTCCTACATTCGATGGTCGTGTCTATATTAATTGGTTTCTTAGAACACTCTTAGCCCCCATAGGTAAAGATGTCACATCTCATTTTCCTCATATTGAGGAAGAAGCTCTCCAGATTTCTTTAAAATATTACCTGATCTATGCCCAGTTAGATTATGCTTATACCATTTTAACAGATCTTCCTAGACTTGGTGGTGCCACTACACAGAGGGCATCTCATGCTGATAATGTTGGATCCCTTTCACACCCATCTTCATATTATCATCCTCACATGAGCTATGGTTACCCTCAGAGTGGGACCAGTTCCTTGAACACATATCCCCCTCCAGGAAACTTGTATCCTAGTCAAAACATGTGTTATGTATTTTCCCAACTGCATCAATTGGTGTGAGGGAAAGATTTTTCTCAATCTATTTACCAAAATGTTTCCCCAGCTCCTTTTTATCCTTATGCATAACCTAATGCTCCTGCCTCTTCGAAGTGAGTTCCCTCACCTCCCACGCCATCTCAACCTCTTCCACAACTACTACCTCATCCTCAAGGTCAAGTGTATGCTGATTAGAGCGCGACTAATCCCCCCAATTCAAAGAAAAATAATAAAAGGAAAGGAAACCAAAACCAAAAACTGTAGGGTAACCAGGGTCGCCAAGGTACTCAACCAAATGCAACCCACGAGAACCAACCTAATACCACAACCCACAAAGAGGGTGATTGTACCAAGAAGAATAAGGTCATTCATACAAACAAGCCTTGTGTATGTTGTGGTGTCCATTGCCTTTACACATGATTTCCCCCTTTTACCCCAGATGCGTCAAATGTGGGAGGCCCAAACAACATATCAAGGACAATATCCGATGACATCGCTCCCTCCAAACATTGCTCCAACTCAACCGACTTCATTCACTAATCCTTTCCCTCAGAAAGGATATGTCATTTCCCAACATCCACAAGGTTAGATTGCCCCTCCACCTCAACAATCTAGTCACAATGATTACGAGATTCTCATTATGAACTCTAACGAGGTCAATACCACTGATGTCAACCTTCAAACCCAGTCAGGCCAATATGACAAGCAACCTGTTGCATATGCAATCGATTCCCAAACCAAAGTATCCAAAAAGTCTATTTTGACACCAAATGGTCCCTTATAGATCCCCCAGCCTAAGTCAGAGGTTATTCCCAAGATCCCCAAAGGACCATTACGCCATAATGTTTCTTCTACTAAAGCTTCCCACACTGACAACATATTACATGACTTGGCATAGTCTCTTGCCACCATGTCAACGCTGGAAGTTCTCCAAATGTGCCCATCCAAAAGAAAATCTCTAATATATTCTTTGGGCATTGTGGATCCTTCAGATGATCACTTGAATTTATTTTATTTTTACAAGTCAGAACATCCCCCTTTAGCCTCAATCATTGCTTTTCAAATACCAGTAAATATCCATAATGCCACTGTCTAGTGATGTATCATCAACAAGGGCACATCCACCTGGGTGATGTCTGCCTCTGTTTGGAAGAAAATACGGTCCCAAGATATGTCCCTATCTACCATCACTTTGAGTGCTTTGGATGGTCACCCTTCAAAACCCCTTGGCATGTTCTGCAATTGTCCTGACACACTTGCGGGAAAGACTCTTTGTATTTACATAGAAGTCAGTGATGCCTCTTTGGATTATAATATACTCGTAGGTCATAGCTACACATAAGGAATGTTAGATTTCTTATCTGTGGTTCACCGTAATATGTCTTTCCCCCATAATGGAAATATCATCATTATTGATCAATTTTCATATTATGAGCCCAAGTATCATCCCTCACCCGAGTCTATTATATCGTCTGTGGTTGATAAGAAATCGGTCACACCTCTCCCCAGTGTCTCACTAGGAGTCTATAAAGATTCCTGATTACTTGGTACATTCCTTGTTCCACCTCCCCCCATTTCTGAGCCCAAATCATTCATTGTTTGCATGTTTCAAGCATCTCAAGCTAGCCAAAAGTGACTCGATAAAACTAGTTAGTAGCCAGCACCTTCGCAACCTATTTTTTTTCACTTGACATATCCATCAAGAACATCTCCTCAAGGACCTTCTCTTTCTGCTGGTGTCTTTCCTCATATTTTTTAACTAGGAATAGTTCCCCCAAATATTAACCATATGGGAAATGTTCCACTAGGTCATTACCCTTGAGGTCAGATATCGTTTTTAGCTCCCCCATTTGGAGTCTTTTCTATGCCTATCATGGCTACGTTGAGTTTACCAATTTTAACACTAGGGATCCCAGTCTGGTACATTGATGCCCCAAAAAACACTCCACTAGATCAACTTAAACCATATACCACTTTGACCACATTTAAATTGGTCGCGATGACCCCTCCCTTTGCTTCAGTTCCGCAACAACCTCAAAGGGAAACCACTCATATTGCAAAAGTATCTAGCGAGGGTGACAAATACAAAAATAAGGAACCTAAGGATAAGGCTCCCCAAACAACTCCAACTCAACCTAAGCCTCGAAAGTTGACACCTTTTTGCACTTTGTATGATATTTTTTGGAATGTCACCAATAATTTTCCTAAGCTCCCTCATCTCAAAATGTGGTTGATGAAACGTTTCTAGAATATGACATCATGGAGGTCCATGTTACCTTACCTTATTCAAAAAAGAAACTAAAGTCACATATGAATCACCCTTGTGATTTGTGCCATAATTATGGCCACTATTCCCATCATTGTCCCCATCTCTATGAATTTCATGATAACCTTCATGTGGTTAATAAAATATAGGCCACTTGTAGTGGATCATCTGCTCCTCTACTTGTGATTTCTGATCCAACTGATTTATCAGAACCGAAGGATTGTCCTAAACTCATTGTGATACCTCCCCCCGATGTCGAGATTACGGACTCAACGGCCACTATTCTCTATATGTCCTCATCCATGAGACCTGCGGAGGAATATCCCTCGCGGGATTCCCATTATGTTTTTATCAAACCTCCCTCATCGAAAATCATAGTATTAACATTGGTAGATGTTTCATCTACTAGCTGTTCATATACCCATCATAGTGATGTGTATCTAAACCATATTTCTCATGATGATACGCCAGGTAGCTCCACCACATCAAGTGGTCTCCCTTCCTCTAGTTCTCCCATCTTCCAGTCAAATGAAAAAAATATGGAAGCCATGACCACCCCTGATTTTCCTTACGATGATATGCACCATCGTGCGTATTTCCTTCCATAGCAGACCCATGACCAATATGTTGTGGATTCTAAAGACTTCATCCACAGTGAAGTCGATTGTTTCTATAACTAATTACTTCGAACCCATGAATTCAAACCACACACACATTTTTTCCATTACATTTACACCCAATTTTGGGGGAAGGGGGCATACCTTCTCCAGGATTTCGAAGGCCAATTCCTTCCTAACCCTCAAAATGCACTCTACCTCAAGTAATTTTACCCATAACATCCCCCATTGACATGCATGTATTTATTTCTGTCACGCATTTAGGTAGCTTTCATATCCCACCATATCATTTGTTTTATTGTGGTGCATTTCACATGGATCCATCATCCACATCATAAATAAACCATGTCAATGGTGCGAGTCACTTCTCCTAGAATCTAGCCTTGGAAGCTTGGTAAATTTTTAACCCCTTGCATTCATTAGTTCACTCCAATGATGTATCCATTGGACCTGCCACCAATAACCAGGCTGAATATGATGCAGTGATAGGTTTTTTAGTTGATTCCCTTCATCATCGCATCCTTTATCTTCATGTTCATTTAGATTCCTTGCTACTTGGCATGAAATTGAATGGCGTTTATCATATGCGTAACCATGTCCTATTTAGAAAATATCTATAAGTGAATCTTTTAACATGTCAATTTGAATCTATTACATTCAGTCATGTTCCTAGAGCCCAAAATCACTATGTAGACACCATTGCAAATAACATTCTAGATTGGCATTTATCCCATGAATTTAACACAAGATAACCATAAAGAAAAATGGAAAATCACAATTTTCATATAAAAACATGAATATCCATATTATGTATCATCACATAAAAACATAAGTGTTTTGAGTCCACTACTCTAAATACATCCAAAATTCCCATAGCATGTTATAGAAACCAAAAAATGGGGCACCACATGTCCCTGTCCCTAGTCACTATCTGGAGGCTCCTAGGCCAATGGATCTACTCCACCATCTTAAAAATCACAAACAACCTCACCGACCATCACCACATTGCATGATCCCTTGCTACTTTGAGGGAAGACTCATACACTCATCAATATACCGATCTTCTAGTTCATGCCACCTGTGCTCTAATACCTCGGTCAACACCACATCAAATATGTGGCAAATTTCCTCCAGCAAAGCCTCATAATCTAGTCTCAATGTGACATTGATCCACTCTGTTCTATAGCCCCATTCACTACATATATTCCTACATATCATGTTGATTTTACCAAAGCTATATCTACATACCAAAGGTTAAGAATCAATACCACATACATATTCTAAAAAAAATTAAATGAACTAAAATAGAAATTTACACTTACCATATGGTCTCCATTCTCATTTCGATGGAAGTGGCAAGTTAAGATCACCCTGATAGTTCATACCATTATATGGATAATAATGTATGGATAACAACATCAGATCCCAATGCACAAAAAACTCTAGTCAGAACAAATGCCCAACTCCCCCTCCCCCTCCTCAATTCAACAACTGCCCCTGACACTACATCTTGGGCTTTTATGGGCCTCCATCATAGATCTACACATGTGGACGAATGGTTGGGATCTTATTAAAGAAGAAAGAGCATATCACTATCCCAATGAACAATCATGGTTCACCTGTCGTCTGCATAGTTATAACTATCATTTCACCGAAAACAACATCATTTCTTCCAACCCATAGTAGGTCCCTCTTAAAACTCTCCACTAACATCATCTGCACCTGAGTGATGTGGTGTAATGCCTAGCTTTCCAAGATCCACAACACTATTGCAGCAACATCTCATGTCTCTAGCATCTCTAGATCATTGATTGTGATGGTCGTTCCCTTTGCATGAGAAATTGGTCCACAATGACAGTCCACAAACTCTGTTATGTTCCTCCCATGAGGTAACACTAGATGTATATACACAATCACCCCTAGTGAGGGGAGTCCGGTCAAAAAAATAGATATCCTAGAACGTGAGCTGGATCATGTGCCCTTGCACCATGATGGCTTCCTGGTCTGGATTCCAATAGCTCACAATCCTTGATAGCAAGGGCTCACATGCCCTCATCAATGGACTATCTAATAACCTAAGAACCCCAAACTAAGCAAGTGCTCCTCTCACCACCTGATTCCCTTGAATCTTGGAGCGAAGAGCCTCTAAGTCTCATTCGCACCAGTTGATTTTTAACTTTTCCATATCTACAAAACATCACAATGTCATGTCAATACAGAGCTAAAACAACTGCACCATATCATCTTTGTTCCTAGTCCTCAACAGGCCACCAACCCAAACCCTATCTTAGGCACAACTCACACATTTCTTCCAAAAAACTGTGAGATCACAAGTTTTCCACCTTTTCCTACGAGCCAGAACACAGTTCAACCCCTGAAAAGTGCGATATAGCCGTGAGAGAGGGAAAGAATCTCTTACTAAGCTATGGGGTCCTAAACTAAAAAATTAATCCAGTGAAAATAAAGAGTATGGTTAGGCCACCTAAATCCCATTGATAGATCCTGATTCTGATGGTTAGTTTTTCCACTACGATCTCTCCAAGATTTAAGGCCTTCTCCTCCTCTCTAAATTCACCACATCTCACTTTGCAAATGAATTGAAATTGGAGGGAAACTTCTCTTTTATAGGAACAACCATCATTTTTTCGTCACCCATTGCGACCAAACCATAGCTCAGTTTAATGAACCGTTAACATCGTTGGAAATCTCTCACCGAGTACCATAATGGGTCTTATTTTGTTTTTGGTAATTTGACACTTCACCTAGAAGCCATTTTTTCTATGAAGTTTCAATTCAAGGAAAAAATTAAGAAATCCCTTTTTGGTGAGGTAAATCCCCTCTACGAACAGACGCGATCCCACTAGCCCTAGAGTGGGTCTGGCCACAAATGAGACAAGCTATAATATCAATTCCTAGTTAAAGAATGGACGAAGATTCAATAGATGAATTACCAGAGGTCCTACGCTGTTGTTGTCATCAGAAAGAGTGGCTGCCTCTCACTCCTAGTTTGACAGAGCATGATCCGCTCATTTTCAGGCTCGGATACCTGCACACACATAAGAAACAACAACAATATAGAACGCACTATTTCACATTCGTAACTATCAGTCAGTTGAAGAAGACTAAATCAATTGCATCAAATAAACATAACACAATGATCGAACCAACACCATAGTCGAGTATATTAATGAAAGAAAGGAAGAGTACAACCAAGCTTCGACACTACGATCTCCACCAACAAGGCTCCAATAGAGTGTGTCTCACAAAGGCTCGTCGAGAATTTAGACGGGGCTCTCTGTACGAAATTCTCCTTGGTTCTACCTTCTCTGTAGCAATTACTCAGCTATAGTATCTCTTCTTCGAGTTCAACTTCTTGGCTATATGTTCAGATAGCTTTCAGAAGGGAAGAAGTCCTATTTATATATAGGGAGAGGGAGAGGTTAGGATCCCTATAATCATGGAAGGGAGTCCTATCTTCAAAGAGTGTTCCATGGGAGGTAAAAAAACCACTACCTAAAGGGAGAGATCTGTGGCTTGTCAAGTTTAACCACTTCTAATGAGTCATCCCTGAGGTAGTTAGAAGGAAACTTCCACCTCTATTTGTTAAAAAGCATTCCTAAAATAGTTTTCGCAAGCGCAACATCGAGATAGATCGCCAGGTGGTGCGGGCTCTAGTGCAATCTTGCCACATTGGTGCGAGAGGTGAACTAGCTACCCGCGCCAAGGCCAAAACATAGGTTTTTGTGTGCTTTTTGAGAAAATGTTCAACAGGAGAAATGATGTCCTTATACAGAAGGATGAAACAAAGGTGTTTTCAGAGTATGAAATGTTCAAAGGTCACGGGAATGATCCTCCAATATGCGGGACGAGGGATTGCAGGGATAGTGAAAAAATGTTGTGTAACAGATGCCCCCTAAAGCATGAGGTCCGAGAGAGAGGGAGGGGTGAAATGCTTTATGAGAACGCGTTTGACCCAAACACTATTGTCGAAAGACCTGCAAGTACAAATACATCTAATATTTCTGATAAATGACATGTGGTATGGGTGTAACCATCCATAATAGAGTATATAAAAATTGACATCCAAGGTATGAACACAGCCATCCAACAATAGGGATCAACAAATAGACTCAGGTATGGTTGCAGCCATCCAATCAAAAGATTCATGCAATAAGTCATAGTAATCCACAAAGAATCTACAGCCTGGATTTCATCAGAAAAAACCCAGGTTCTTGAGCTCCATCTCGACTTGAACAAAGTACAAATTCGAGCATGAAAATATGTGATCTGAAGTTAAACATGCAACAAAATCGTCTGATTACCAGCCAATAATGAGAGATGTTAACAGACGCGAGAGAAACCGCCACTAATGACAATGGTCCTCAAGTTACAAGAGGTACAATCCATGGAATGTGAACAGTGATCTGGCATCGAACACCCGACGAATCATCCGATCAAAGGCCAGTGATGTAAACCTTCCATCGAATGCGAAGAACCTACCATTGAAGCATGCAGGCTCCAAGGTAACTGAAGGGAGTCTCTAGATTGGTTTCTCGGATAATGAGCTGAAGTCGACAGGAAGTGACCTAATTGAAGGTGGGCCATAATGTTTCCCACATCATCGATACGAGACAAAGGGATATAATGTTTTTGAATCAAGACCAACAAAGAATCAAAGGGAGGTTGAAAACTTCAGAGGAAAACTTCTCTTGAACATAACGATGGCACGATACTGGATTTGGCAGTATTTGACATCAAGGGATCTTAGGTCATGGTGACGTGGAAAAAATTAGATGAGAGGTCAAAAGAGATTTCAAAAACTCATGGATGCAAACGAATGACAAGGTGAGATGTACCCAACCCAACACGAATGCAGAGAAGTGCCATGTTCAAGAGCGACATACTACCAACACAACTATAATCTGGTTCCATTTCCCTCCACCATTTCTGGCGAGTACCCAATTATTTTTGAAAACAAGCTTGAAAGGGATAGCATATGCTTGCGATGTTAGTTTGTACTTTGGAAAAATCCAAGCTAGTACATTTTACGAGCCCTAGGAAGGAGGAACTTGAGTAATGTCATAACGACGGAGTCCTATGCCATTAGTTTTTAATGAGTCTGAAAAAGGGAGAACTCGACATCTTTTCATGTTTAGAGAGTTTCAAAAGAAAGCGGAAAAGAAAAATCTAGCAAGGCCCTTTTCATAAATAGTCTTACAGATCTGAAAAGGTAGAAAACTGTGTATGAGAGAACCTCTTATTCGCAATGGGCTAAGGTATTCCTTTCTCATAATTAATCTATCCCAGCCTGAAAAAGGGGTAAAAATATACTGGGTAGATATTTTTTCGCAGCCAATATAACGAGTTCAAAATGACAAGCATCTTAGCAACCTTTTCAGTTTTAGAGAGTCAGAAAAGAGCTGAAAGGTGACTCCAATAGTGACTTTTTCGTGTTTTAACCGAGTTCTAAAAAGTATAAAATACAACTTGTTTCTTTGTCATAACCATGTGAAAACCTGTCGCTGCACAAAAATGCATGTGTAAAATGTATTCCTCAAAAATAATATGATGAAATAATCGACAAATATGTTTTAAAATCTAATTTAAGATTTTGAAAAGTTATAAAATGCCATACGTGGTAAAAATTTATTTACTTTTCACTTTTACCTCTTTGTAGAGAAACAATGACCCATTTGCCTTGCGATCTAGTGGGGATGATTCTGAGCGATCCAGTGAAATATTCTTGATTCCGTCAGTTTCAGGTAAGATCCGACATCATTTGCCATCTTTTGAGCTAAATTTCATTACCTTGATTTTTCATTTTGAATCCTTTAGGGGAGGATTTGCAAAATCTAGGGCATCGCGGTTGGCGCAGGTTTCGGGCATGGACTCGCGCCAATCGCTCACTTTTTACACAGGGGTTGCACCCATTGGCGCGACTGTTAGCAAAATATTCATGCCAACCACACAACCCAAAAATCCGCCTAAGTTTAAGAAAAATGCAACCATTTGCTTGCAAATTTCGATGCCCAAGTACACTAACAATGTTTATATGAACAATGTGTGTAGGTACCAAGCAGAAAAAATGGTGGTTGAGTGGAAAGAGAGAGAACACAGTGAGGAGGATGAATTGGCCATGGAGAATGAACAATGCATGAATTCCCTCAAAAACTATGGGCTAAAGAAATTCTTCCTAACACCGTGCCTCTGGGCTCAGCTCGAATTGCTTCAATATTTGATAAGCATTTGGGACAAGGATCAAGAACAGTTTTTTCTTCGAGATAAGGAGCTTGAACTCGAAGTCTCTAATGTGTATTTTATCACTGGATTGTCGCGTAGGGGTGCAGTCCCTATCTTGACTGGTACCCATCCTTTTGGGGAAAGCATGGGAATGGAGATTGACAGGGTGTGCCGAGGGGCACGAAAAGGAACAAGAAGTGGAAAGGTTGACATCCAAACCATTCCTTATTTGGCACTAAAAGTAGTGCTGCACACTATCACGTGAGCTGCAGGATTGCAAGCACCGCATGAGGCCACGAAGACACAACTGCTTCTTTCCTCAGAGTGCATGAACCCGACTCTTTTCAACTACGCAGAGGCCATGACTATTAACATCAAGAAGAAGCTAACCAAATGCAAGAAGGCCAAACTAAAACAGTTTGGGTATGGATCCATTTTGGTATTGTTCTTCTTGGAACAACTACCCATATTCCAGCGTCAGGAGGTCATTGTCCCGATGCCACCACCCAGAGAGCCACGGATGGCCCGATGGGACGCACTGATGCCTAGAGCAGGGGATGGCCAACAAATGTCCTAGAGGCCAGATTTTTTTTATTGGCTCTGACAACAACTGATTGTCGTGGAGGATTGGCCATAATCTAGTACAGACTTCACTGGCAATCTAGACATCTCGCTCCTAGAGGGAGAGGATTGGGACGAAGAGATAGGTGAGACTCATTTTTTATTTTCATGAGTTTATAATTTTTTGGTATATATGCATGTTCTGACAGTTAATTTTATATGTATGCAGATGTTGGCCCAGAGCGACCTACAGGTATGTCACCGATAGTGAGGTGAGTGCCTTGTGATTTTGATCTTCATGGTGAGGGTAGTGATGAGGAGATAGTACAGAACCTGGAGGGGATTGTCCGTGGGATTCCAGACTATGCTCATTTTGATGATGCTCCTCGAGCCTATCGGAGGCACACTGTAAGGGTGCCAAGTCATATCCACCGCTTGCTGAGGCAGTTGGTACAGGTGGTGTCGTGCTATCATTAGCACCACACCGATTAGGCACTTAGGCTTTTATTTCTGCACATTTTGAGTGATATTTCGTCTTGCGATGTAACTGAAACATATATATATATATATATATATATATTTTCTACATGGGTCTATTTACATATGATGATGTTTTATAAATTGCGCATATGTATATCTAGCACAATGTTAGCTATTGCATCAGTTAATGTATTCATTCATCTTGGTATATGTTGATATGTAATTAAATCAAAATGTCTTTCAAGTAAACGAATACGCAAATACAATCTCAAAATGCATGGGTTTCGAACTGAATAATGACCATTAAGTTGAAGAACAACAAGTTGTGAATCCAAATTCACAAGCAATGCGTGTATGCCGAGGTTAACTGCCTTGGTTAATAGTTCTAAAAAATCACCATATTCAACGAATTTTTTTGTGTTTGTTCCTAGACAAATACCTTGTAAGTTAATAAACTCACCAACAGGATCATAAATTACCCAGGCTACCAAAGACAAGTTCCTGGTACTGCAGGAAGCACCATCCGCTAAACCGACATAAGGGGAAATAGACATCTACATAACAAAAAAGACCCAATAAGAAGAAAAAAATCTCACAAAACACATCAAACCAAAGCATGCACACAAAATGAAAAAAATCACCTATGTACACATATCATGCATGAATGACTCAAGCATAATACTTTTTTAGGTACAACCCATTTCTGGGTTGTGCTAAGGGATAACCTTCATAATCAATAAGCTCATAACCCCCATTTTGTAACACATGTTTGACGATGTAGGGTCCATGCCACATGGGTTGGAATTTACCTACCCCAGCTTATCATGAGGTTGGTCGTATAGGAGAATGAGGTCACCTTCGATAAAAAAATGATGGGAAACTATTTTGTCAAAATGTGCTTTGACTCGCTTCTTCTGTGCTTCGATGACCAAGGTAGCTAAGTGAAAAGTTTCATCCAATCTCTCTAAGTAGAGGAGACGCTCTTCTTCAGGCGAAGTATTAGGCAGTAATTCCACAGCTATTTTGAGTGAAGGGATTTCACATTTAATCGGAAGAGTGGCTTCCAGACCATATAAACTGAAACAGGGTAAATCTGATCACACTCTTAATTGACGTTCAGTAAGCCCAAAGAGCTGAAAACAACATGATATGCCAATTTTATTTATGGATCCCGATTTTTCGTTGAAGAATTGTAACAAGAACTTTGTTTACGGCTTCAACTTAGCCGTTAGCTTGAGGGTAATATGGCGTTGAGTTGCCATGGCACAAACCCAACTTAGATGTTAGCTCCGCCATCATATAGTCCTAAAAAGGAGAACCATGATCAGTAATGATGGCTTGAGGGACACTAAACTCAGCAATAACATGATTGAATATGATTTGCGTTGTTGTCTTCCCATCCGCAGCCAGTGTAGGCATTGATTCGGCCCATTTTGTGAAATAATCGATGGCAATGATAATATAGGCATGCCCCCTAGCTGAGCGAGGGTTACACATCATAAAATCGATCCCCCATTTGGAAAAAGGACCAATGGTAATGACAGGGTGTAAAGGAATAGGTGGTTCACGCATCTTGTGTTGATATGTCTAGCACGCATGAAATTTGCGTACTGCGATAATGCAGTCTTTAAAAATGAACGGCCAGAGATAGCTAGCATGAGGGATCTTCTATGCGGTGGCATAACCAGACATGTGACCACCACAGGCACCACTGTGGTAGTCATTTAAAACTTTCTCAGCTTCCTCTAGGGTCATACATTGGTGGAGTACAAAATCAACTCCAACACGATAGAGGGTATCTTCGATAATATGATAAGTTTGTGACCGATGCCGAATGTGGCAGCGAGCATATTTCGTTAACTCAGACCTAAAAGTAGAATTTTGGAGATACACGATGATATCATCATACCATGGATCGAGGGTGCTAATCAAGAAAAGAGTTTCATCTAGAATATTATCCTTGGAATGAGAAGGAGCAGAGTCGGCAGGGAGAGAACAAATCGAATTAGCGAAAACAAGTGATTTCTTTGATTTGGTTGTAGTAAACTCCAAATCAAACTCTTTAAGGATAACGATCCACTTCGAGTATTTTCTCCCCATCAACTACCGAGACAGAATATAGGTCATTGGGTTACAATCAGAAATCATGGTCACCATGCGTAAAAGGATATAATAATGAAAACACCGGACGACCTGGACCACAGCCAACGCTAACTTCTCGACATGTGCGTAACGCATTTCAGGGTTGAGAATGTTCTGAGACAAGTAATAAACGACATGCTTATTACCGTCATCATCATCTTGAACCAAAACCATGGCGATGGTATTGAAGGCGGCAACTAGATAGAGGGTGAAATCACGATGATAATTCAGAGGACTTAATAGAGGAGCGTTTACAAGCAACATATTAAGCATATCAAAATATTGTTGAGCAATATCATCCCAACAAAAAGGAACTTCCTGCTTTAAAATTTTTGTGAATCCCTTGGCTACTTCGGCATAGTTCGAGATAAAACGACGTAAGAAATTTGCTTTCCCTTGGAGACTCTGGAGCTGGTGTAACGAGGATGGAGAGGGGAGATTAAAAATAGCCTCAACCTTAAGCGGTGCAACTGAATGAGTTGGAAGGTCATCCAGGTATGGTTGAACAATATGACGGATATCGTGAAGGGAATAAGACATCATGCGGTGGAACGTAGCCTCATAATTCTTCAAGCCAAAAGGGAGTTTCTTATATGAGAATGTTCCCCAAGGACAGATAAAAGCGATCTTGTGTTGATCAGATGAAAGAATTTTTATTTGATTATAGCCAGAAAATCCATCCATAAGGGAAAAAATCTCGCTCCCTACACAATCGTCAATGATCTGATCGATGAAAGGGGTGGGATATTTATCCTTAGGACAGGCCCGATTAATATCACAATAGTCAACATAGAAGTGAATTTTTCCCTGCTTCTTATCCATAGGAACAATGATAGAAACCCACTATGTCAGAGGGATCGGATAAATGAAACCCACTTTAAAAAAAAATTCAACTTCAACTTTAATGACGTCGGCTTTCCGAGGATGCAGTGGATGAAGACACTAGTGAACAGGTTTCACACCAGGATAGGTGGGAATCTCATGCACCACAATACTTGGGTCGATTCTAGGCACCTCTTCCTAAAAACAGGTGAAAACATCACGGAATTTGCAAAAGAGACTAGTGTACGCTTGGACTTCATTAGAAGAACAAGTGACTACGACATGGATGTTCTTGACAAAACCTGGTTTCACGGAAATCTCAATAGGCATCGTCTGAGTGATGTTACCCAGGTTACCTTCAACGAAGACTTCATGAGTCAAGGTAGGTGTTTGAAGTGGCAGAGAAGGAACTTGAGATGAAAAACGCTAGAGACAGTTAGACATTGCCCCGAGGCTAGGCATAAATGATGAACGACGATGCCCATCACTCCACGGTAAGTCTTCGAGAGACAAGGTTTCCATGATGGACTCATCGGATGGAAACAATTCTTTCAAAGGATCAAGCAAATCTGAATCACCGAGCCAGGGGGATTGAGAATAAACGTCAAGAGACATGCTCGAAGGAGCACCTTTAGAAGGGGGAGAATCTAATGCAGCTACAAGCTCACAATAATAAATTTCAATTGGAGTAAGCAGAATCGAAACCCAAAATGAATCAACCTGTTCAAGAAAAGGGACGATCCATGGGTCATCCAACCGAGAGATCATATTGACTTGAATGGTATTTTGTGGTGGAAGGGGAAAGATACCCATGAGGGCGGGGTCTTTGAAAATACCTAGCCCTATGTTGTTGAGGGAAGGAATTTGATCCATGTATGGAACATTGTTCTCAGAAGACAAGGTAAAGAATGACAACTGATTGATAGTAATGATTTTTCCCTCATGTGGAAACTTTAGAAGATGAAAGAGGGTGGACAGAACGCACAGTATATCATGAGTCCAACTGCGACTGAGTAGAATATTGTAATTGAGTTTAGCATCAACTACTTCCACTTTGACACTAATCTTCTTCCCTTGTAACTTGATGGGAAGGATGGCAAGAACACCCAAGGGTTTCGATTCCCTTCCATCAAATGGCTCAAGGGCATTGGGTGACGAAGTGAGATCTGAAGAGCCAATAGCTTTCCAGCAAGTACATGACATGACACAAGTGGATGCACCTTCATCCACAATATCTCTATGGATGTTAAGACTGTTAATGCCGACTTGTATAACAAGCAAAATTTGGTGCGGAATTTGGGGGACAAAATTCTCTAAATTGAAAGAGAGAAGGTTAGAATTAGCAGGATCAATTCCATCGTTCGTAGATAATCACGCCTTTCGTTGAGATAGACAACTTTGGAGTACTTCCATTGCGGAAATCACAGATGGCACCTATGCTAAATCTTCAAAAATACTGTAATGCTGAGCAGCACGGGTGTTAGGATTATAAGAAGATTTCCAGAGAACACCTTTAGAAGGTGGTCGTACAATGGGTTCAACATTGGTCCTTTCAATCTCAAAAGGACTTGAGGTAGGTGGGGGAGAAGGACCATCAACGATCTCTTTCCCAGCTGCCAATCATGATCCAGCGTAATCTTTCGAATGAGTAGAAATGTAAACGGGTGCATAACCATTCATCATGAACACCTGAGATCCAAATGGTGTAGATGGGATAGGTTGATCGACCATCTGAGTTTGCTGAGATATAAAAGGTTCCTTAAGGACAACCAAAGTTCCCTTAGCGCCTTTGAGAAATTTAATAACTTTGCCACATCTAGGACAATCCTTAGTATAGTGTTCCTCATCACAAATCAAACAGTGATACTTCGGTTTGTGCTGTGAACCATCATCAGCACGAGGCTTAGACGATTTCTATTTTGGGGCATCATCTTTGGCCTTGCCTTTGCCCTTCTTTCTCCCCTTGGAAGTCTTGTCTGGAGGATTAGCCTGAATGGCATTGACCTCTGAGGTTTTACAAAAATTCGCAGTAGGCTGAGGAGCAGAAGCATTGGAAGAATTTGATTTCTGCTTCCCATTGGAAGACTTGTGTGAAGTCTGAGACATGGAACCAATAAAGCCATCGACCGATGGGGTAGCCGGCGCTTTAGAGGTCCAAGGTCAAGGAGCCTCAGTCAAGATGTCATACAATATGCCCGATTGAGAGTACACTAAATGAAGGTACTGGGCACGAGCAATGGCTTGTTCCTCGACTACACATTCCCCCATGTTGATGTCTTTCACAATCTGATTAGCAAAAGAGGTAGTGAACCAACAAGTAATAATTTTATCAAGAATTTCGAACTTGATCAGGTGACGACGCTGTCTCCATTCATGAATGTGGTCTGAGATATAGGTAGCCTGGTCCTATTTCAATGATGTTAGGAGATGTGTCCTAGCTTCACAATGAACCAGAAACTGGAAATGTGTAAGGAATGCCATAGTGAGAGTGTTGAAATCTTGAAATATACCATGAGGCAGTTTGATATACCACTTAGCAGTAGTCCCGGTGAGAGTGCGCTGGAAAATATGGAGTCGAACAGAGTCATCCACCCAAGAATTGGAGGAACACCATAAATGGTATGTCATGACGTGTGCTTGGGGGTCTTCTCCAAATTTTCCCTAAAGCTTGGGAAAATCACTAGGAACCTTCGTTGGAACTAGAGACCAATATGGATTATGAAGAATTGGATCATTTGTCAATTTGGACACATCTGGTAACTCCAATGTGGCGGGAAATGGTAATTGAGGGTTAAAAGGCATAGTAGGTCCTCGATAAGGACTCGTACCCATACTCCATCCTGGATGAGTATAACTCTGCCCCCATTGGTTCTATCCTGGAGGATTCAGACCATAAGGGGTATAAGTTGGATAATTCAATTGATATGGTGGCTGAGGACCAGGATACGGGGGCTGAAAACCAGCATACTGATTCTGAGTATATGAGGGTCCCGATTGAGCAGCATAAGGATTTTGCTACAAAATATAAGTATGGCCTGGTGGCTGAGGGTAATGAGTAGAACCTTGAGGTGCATTTTATATCGGTCAATATTGACCATGAGGGTAATAGCTTCCTTGGGGTAAAACGGGTTGCTGATAAGTAGGGCCCTACTAAGCTGGATAGGTCGGGTGCAAAGGTTGATTCGACTGCGGCATAGAGTAGAGCAGTGGCTGAGCAGGGTGAACTGTCTGTGTAGGTTGTCCTGACTAAACAGGTTTACCTGACTGATGAGGGCCACCAGGTTGCCTCTACTGGGTAGGTTGGCCTAATGGCTTGGGTGGGCCAAGTTGGGCCTGATAACCAGGTTGACCTTGGGGAGGACCATAAGATGGCCCTGGCTACAATGGGCCAAGTTTTACCTGATGACTAGGTTTACCTGGAGCAGGACCATAAGATGGCCCTGGCTGCGAAAAATTTGGAAGATACGGCTGTTGTAGTTGTATGAAAGGTTGAGATGGATGGATTTCCCCCCCAAGACCGTATAAAGGTCCAAGTTCATATACCGGTTGCCTAGCTAGTCCTTGAGGTTTCCTTGGTGGGACCATAGGTTGAGCTTGTAAAGGTTGACCTTGAGGATTGTAAGGTTGCCCTTACGGGTTGTAAAATAATCCTTTTTGGACCAAAGTTTTTCCCTGTAATGGTTTTCCTTGTGGGTCGTATGCATACCCTTGCTTCACTGAAGGTTGTCCCGAAAAGGGTTTTCCTTGTGGGTCGAAAGCATACCCTTTCTGAACCAAAGGTTGTCCCTAAAAGGGTTGTCCTTGTTGGTTAGAAGGTTGCATAGGCAAGGTAGGTCTAAAACCAAAAATGAACTGATAAGCCTTTGAAGTAGGAAAATAGATAGGGTTGTTGTGCTCATCATATTGAAACAAAAGTGAATAAATCGGGGTACTATCTGCGCCATAATGAAAAAAATAAGAATGATTAGGTTCCTGAGGGGACTGATTAGTATGGGAGCTCTACTGCTGAACAACCAGCCGATACTCCTCAAAAGAAAGGTCATCAGGGATTTCCATGGAAATCGAAGTCTCTATCGAAGCTGAAACTCCTGACGACTGAGTAGTGAAGACCGATACCGGTGCAACCACACAGACAGTAGGCCTAGTGGGGACGAATGTAACAAAAGGCATCAACAAGATAGGTGTCGTCGGAAACATCCCTAATGATGGTAGAACCGGCCCCCTCAACGGAGATGATGTTGCCATGGAGGAAATACCGGCTATAATCTAACCCAAAGACCTATATCCGGATGGAAGTGACACCGATGGCGAAGATTGAGCAGGATCTTGATGGATGTCTTCCGGGAAAAGTTGGTATTCTTCATTAGAAACTGGAATGCCGTCACTGCCATTAGGACTAGATGAGTCCATGTCTGAATCCACCATGAGATCTTGTAAAGGACTACGGGGGCTAGGAGGTATGATAGCAGCCAACAAAATTGTGATCCCAATGTGAGAGGGGGAAAATGTTCCCCGACCCCAAACCCAAACCAAGCATTTGAAAGAGGCCAATGGAACTCAACCGATTCTCCAAAGGGGTACTCTGACGGGATGATAGGCTGCTGAAGCTTGGCAAACCTAGAGGTTTGCAAATTTTTAGATGAATCATCTGAGAAAGTACTACCAGTAGATGAAACTTATGGTTCCGCCATTGTGACTGTAGCACACTAGAAAAGGAAAATAGATTGAAAAAGAAGACTCTTGGATCAAAACCAAGGTGAACAAAGACAGGCCAAGTAATCAAAATTTAATGGGTGTGTAGTTTTAGGTAGTTTATTTTACCACATTGAAACCAAAAATTTGTTGTTTCATGTTTTAAGAGTCAAGAAATAGTCAAAGATGACTCCAGTCTCTTTCAGTTTTAAGTGAGCATGAAAGGACAAGTGCTCGATGATATTTTAAAATTTATAGAGTCAATAAATATCGAAAATGACTGCTCAGGTTGTCTAGGTAAAAGGTGTTCCAGGTTTTTGTGAACTGCCATATACACCTTGGTAATAAAATGAAAGAAGAATTAACCAAGGACTTGACGTATGTGTAGGTAGTCTCCCCGAATGCAATGTTCGATGTATAAGGATTACAATGCGGTAGACTCGGCTTCCTACAGATAAAAGGATTGGAACCTAGAGGGGTCTCCCTTTATATACTAGATGGTACGGGGAGCACAAGTCCATACTAGTGATGTCTGAAGCCAGATGGCAAGCGAGAGCTGCTAGGTTTAAAGACACGAGATGTAATGTTCCCATTTTAGCACATGGATAAATGGAACATTAGAATTTTTATTTTATCATATTGCAGCTAAATAAATGGGTATGGAAGCCCATGATTATGAAAAACATCAATAAAATCCCTCACATTATGAAAGAGGAGCATCATTGGAGCTTGTTTTCACATCCCATATGTGAAAAGGGTTAATTGCAAAGAGGGCTAGGTCATGTTCACCAAGTCAAACTGCACAGTAGATGAAGGTGTGGCTTGCTTAGGAAGCCTACGAAATTGCATGAGGAGGAGGAAACCCTAATGTGTGGGGTCCACGGCTAAGGAGCCTTCATTTTCATAAAAGGAGGGGAAAACATCCATTTTGAGCTAGCTTGGATATTTCAAATTTCTTTCCACAGTTGCACACTGTGATAGCTGCACTTCTCAGCACAAGGGATTTCTTGTTCAATAATTCCCTCCCTTCTTGAGAAGCTCTTGAAGGTTTGATATTCATCTTCTCCACATATTTGCTCAAGGCCAAAGCTATTCCTTTTAGTGCAGTGATTCTTGCAACAAGAGCCATTGTGTTGCTGTGGTTGCAGTGGAGGTTCTCACATCATCATTCTAGAGCTCAGATTTTAGAGGAGGAAGCTCTTATGCATCCACGAGACCAATAGAGGAGATATCAGCTCCATTTCTCATATCTTGGTAGGAGGCCAATCTCTTCCCATCATCTACGTTGCAGTTCCTCTCCTTGACTGCGCAGTTCTTGAGTGCAATTGTAGTGAGGGATTGCATCGAAATTTTGGAGAGTGAGATCTTTGGTGAAAGGATTAGCCTTTCACTCTAGATTTCCATTGGAGGAGGTATAAACATTCATGCAACATTATTTAGTAATATCCTTCATGTTCTTATTTTAGAGTTGCAGTTGCTCCAGCAATTCCATCATTTCTGCAAATTTTCCATTTTGTATGTATTGTAGCCAATCCATTTAGGGATTGTTTATTATAGTTTCCAGGGGTTGAGATCCATCTCCCCCTTCTTTATTTGAGCTTATTATTTCCATATCTTCATTTTATCGTCATTTTGCAGCAGTCTTCCTTCAGTGACTACGCAGTCATAGTTGGGCACAATATATGTAGTAGTGTATTTCATGCTCATTGTACTTGTTTCTTTAGAGAAGGATTTGCTTCAGCTTGAGTGATCATTCCTCAATATCTTGTACACATTTATGCTACCATACTATAAATGGGAATGCTATGAGGGTTTATTTCATTTATAAATTTTTATACATACACTGCTATTTTTGATGTTCATGTTTATGTATTGCTGTAGCTCATCCTTTGAGAAAGATCTTTCGAAGGAAGAAATATTTGGATAGCTATAGGAAAAGTATGAGAAAGGGATAGATAGTATCCGGTTCTCATCCTCTCTTTAGAGGTGAAATAACTGATAAAATCCCCCTCAGTCCATCTCTAAAATAACCTTGTCCATATTTCCGACAAAGGGATTGATTCAGTGGTGAAAAAGTTGCTGATTTCCATTTCGAAATATTATAGTAGTATCAAAGCATTGAACTTGGCACAGCCTGTGAAGTTAAAATTTCAGAAGAAAAGAGCCCAAGGATGAATAAGATGATTTTACTCTCATCTATTTTCAGATCTAGAAGAGACCTCTCCAAAGAGGTCAAGAAAAAGGAAGGAGGAGAAGAGGAAGGACCGTGCACTTCCTATTCTCACAAAGAAGCAAAGAAGAAGCATGGAAGACACTTGGAACTCAAAATTCTAAGTGAGTACCTAGTTGAATACCAAGAAAACCCTAGAGTCTCCCAAGAGACTTTATCTTTTCCACTATTTATTTAGAAGAAAGAATAAGAAAGACCCCACAACCATGGGATGATGAGAGGCAATAGATTTCTATTGTCCACATTCAATGGATCACTCACATGTGTAGCAAAGGTTTGGGAAAATAATCTAGAGGCATTTTTCCCGCTACACACTATAGTAGACAAAGAGGTAGTAGAAGTTGCAGCACTGCACTTAGAAGGTGAAGTAAATATTTGGTGGATCATCCATCTAGACCATGCAAGGGTTTCGAATCTTGTTGAGTTTTCTCAAAGATTGATCAGTAGATTTGGAAAAAAGAGGGATGAGCCCTCACCACCATTTGATGAGGCATGTACCAGCATTGTTGAGACCATGAGGGAGCAGCCTTCATCTTCAACAATTTGGGAGGCCAACACTCATGAGGAAGCAACACTTGCAGCCTTGCAAGGAGCTTCCAATTTTCACCAAGGTATGATTGGAGATCCACTTCTTGAAATTTCAACAAACACCTTGGATGGGTCTACATCATTACATGAAGGTGACCTAGAGTGACAGAATAATACTGCATTGTACAAGAGTAGTGATGCAAAGGAGATCTCACAGAGAGATTTCAATGGAGGTGCACTCCCACACTTTTTAGAGTGCAAGGTTCTTCAACGGTTGGAGGAGGGTTTTTCCTTCTCACAGGAACAAATAGGAGATGGGGGACATCTTCGGATGGATATCTTCTCTGATGACTGTGGTGGACATTCCTTATGCCACACATATCATGATGGGAGGTTTTTTCCTACCAAATATTTGGATCCTCATAGGGTCAAATTGATCCTCAGGAAATATTTATTTCAAAATCCCATGAAATGAAAAAGTTTGATTTGGGATGAGGGTAGTCCTCAAAGGAGGAGTACTGGGATGAAGGAATGAAGGAGACATCCAAACATGGCTCAGTGGATGTGGTGGAGAAGGATCAAGGGGCTAGTGAGCCACTTGCAGATTTATGATACAGGGCAGTAAGAGGCTTCATTGCACTGGTTACTCTTGAAGGAATTTGGCCATCACTTGGCATGCTCTCTTTCTAAGAGTAGGAGGAGGAAACAAAGGGATTTTTTGCTTGGGTGGTGTAGGAGAGAGCAACGGCATATGTGCTCTCACATGATTTACAATGTTGCAGGAGTATGAGATGGAACTATCATGGTGCAAAGGGAATACTCTTGGCTTTTGATGATCAGGAGATGCTTCCACCTTGGGAGAGGTTCCATATTTGTAGCAGCATTGTTGGAGGGTTGCCCATTTATGTTGAGGTAGTTGAGGGAAACAATGCAGTGCTATCTAGAGACTATCTAGTGCCTCATGCAGAGGAAGGAGGAGCTCTTGCTCCAAGGAGAAGGACTCTTGCATCCTTGCAAGGAAGTCCCTAGGATCTCATGAATGGAGATTGTTTGGTCAATTTAGTGTGTCCTAAATTGCTACATTAATTTATCAATCCGAGATTCGTAAGCTGATGAAGTGCGGCGCACTATATGTGCAAGATAACCTATTTCTTAACTTTTTGTCATTTTTGGTTTTCTAAGGTGAGATGGAAATTCTAAAATAAAAACAAGTATGGTTATGTTTGTTCAAGGAAATGATATCCTCTATAATGATTTACCAACTTGAAAATTAAAAAGGAATTTGAAACTTACAATGACAAAACTTGAAAGGAAATGAAAATGTGCTGCTGAAATGAAAAGGTGCTGCTAGTCTAATAAATCAAAACAGTGAACTATTGAGCATGAAAATCAAACTATTCTTTCTGCTGTCTAAACACAAAAGAAACTATGCTTAAAGAAATCCAAAATTGCAACAAAGTAAATCTAAATAAGATTACATCAACTTGTCTTCTGATCCTTCATCATTAGTCCAGCTATGATTTTCGGAAGTAACCATAAACAACTTGAGTAATTGATATCTAACTTGCAGAAAGTAAAATAATATCAAACCATACATTCATAATTCAATCCCTCACCATCAGTCTAGCTGTGGCTTTCGGAGGTAACTGAAGATGTCATGCACAATTTAATATTTCTAACTTGCAGAAAGGAAACTAATACCAAACTACACATTTCATAATACAATCCCTCACCATCAATCCAGCTGTGGCTTTCAGAGGCAACTGAAGATGTTATGAGCAGTTTAATATATCTAAATTTAACTACTGAAGCAAATAAGCAAAACTGAATTAAACAAAGCAGTACTGAAATTAAACAGAAACTAAGAAAAACAAATTAGCAGCAGAACAATGTTAATTCTATGTCATTAGTCAAAAAGTTATGCAAATGCCCAGGCTGCCTATTTATAACCTGAAACAAGAACACTGATCAGTTTAACAATAACATAAAACATTAAAGACAGAAGTAAAATGGAAAGCATGAAAGATTATAAACAGAAATGAAACATATATACCATGAAAGATGCAATGTATAAACATGTGAATGGATTATGGCACAATGAGCTTTAACGAAATAAAACAAGAACTATACAATAATGCACAGAACCTTGGCGAGTGCAGGGGCCCTCTACACCAGCCTTGGCAACAATCTTCAAGTACGAATTACGTTTGGAAACAGAGTTTTCTTATATTAAAATGTAGTCATAACAGAAAGGTGATATTACGGCACAGTGGCAGCGTAATTACATTACAAAGCAGACTAATAAAAACTAATAGAGACTAATCCAATATGTGTATACAAACACGTTATTTATAACAAAAGAAATATAACTGACTCCTAAAGTTTATGCTAATGGAGAACACGTAGACCATTACGTCCACAGATCTAGGATCATGGCCGTATTGAAGAGTAAATCTATGAGGAGTGGATGTTTTAATTCGGCTATGGAGCCGTGTACAGATGTTGATTTGTCCTCTGCAACTCAGAAACGGCCATATGAACCTTCACGTGACACGAAACAGAGTCCTGTCACCGTGGGACTCTACGGTTGACTTCCATTTGGACACCTTTGACCGCAGCCTCTTTAGATGGATTTTCTCGAGCCAATAGGACACGATCCATGTCCATATCATTTTAGACTTGCCCATGTGGCTCGTTTCTCCCGAAGACACCTGTAACATAGAGTTTACCAAAATGGCTGCAGAAAGTGGCAAGATTCCGCAGCTAAATGAGAAAAATCTAAATCAAACAGCAGACACAAAAATATAGTTAAAAACCATGTTAGATGCTCTTTTGCAATTAATATACAATGATATTGACAACTTGGGAGGTTCAGGTGGATGAAAAAGGTATAGAAGAATGTATGGAAAAGATGCAGATTTGAGACTCAACATACCCCCACTGTGAAGGTGTTGCATGTCCTCATGCAACCAACATTTTGATAATCCTTCCTCAGTTCATATGCCTTGACACTTCAACCAGTACATCCAGCCCTCTCCTCTTTTTCCTTGGTGCTGCCATCATCTTGGGATTCTTCATTAAGCACCTAAATTTGATATTAACCAGTGCTCTGCTTAACTTCTGGCATTTCCTTTTCAATTTCTTGTTCTTCTTCTGCCATATTCCCAGATGTAGCATGGTATTATCATGAATGATTTTGTCCAGTTTGCCTTGTTCGTTCAATGTCTCGTTTTCATTTTTGATGTGTCTATTTAAAATCTCTAGCTCAAAGACTTCCTGTTTTAGTGATTGGACTAAATCATTCTGTACTGTGTGAGGCTGAATGGACGAAGTACTGGGACCTGTACCTGCCTTTTCCAAAGATTCTATATAATCATATACTTCCTACTGCTTGGGGTCTATATCAGGTGTCATTTTTATTGGGTTGTCCCCAAAATGCCGTGAAGGAGAGTTATCTTCAAAATCTGGCTGAGAAGGGCTCACATCAACATCTTGCTGAGAATGGGATGGACTATGTTCAATGTTTGACTGAGAATGAAATGAACCAGGTTTACTAACTGACTGAGAGTGAGATGGACTATGGTCAGCTGGGGACTATTCAAATGTTTCCTCTCCCAAATCAATGAAATGAGGACCCTTCATTTGCGTTTTCCTCAATTTCCCCTTAAGTCTGCTACTTCTTCTCACACGCTGTGGTACACTATCCTTTTGTTTTCGTTTTCCTTTCTCTGTCTTCTTGGCCATAGATGACTGTTTTTGAAGATAAACTAATCTTTCAGATAACACTTGATGACCTTCTTCTTCAGAAGAAGGGGTTTGATGTATAGCCTCAATAGTTTTTCTCTCTTTTGGTGTTATTGGCTTCTTACCCTTGATTTCTTTCTTCTTCCTCTTTGACATTCTCTCTTCCCTATCAGTTCTTTCAATTGTAGTAGTAGGAGTATTTTGAATTTCATCAATTGTTCTTTTTCTCCTACTTCTTCTTGTTGTGCTACCTTCAGGAATTTCTTGAGTAGGAGTAATTTGAGTTTCATCATTTATTCTTTTTCTTCTACTCCTTCTTGTTGTACTACCTTCGGGAATTTCCTGAGGTTCCTCAAAGAAATTTCTAATCAGAAATTGTTCCCATGTGTCTTTCTTCTCCTTTAACTCTTTTTCAATCAAAATTTTTACAAGACCGTGGTGATATAGATGTGGTTCTACATCTCCTAAATGCTTCTAAACAGTCACAGACATTTTCTTCAAACTATTTAATAGAAAATATGGGAGATTGAGAGTTTGATTATCTAGAAAATTCATCAGCAATCTAGTGTGGTACATATACATGGACCCAAAACGGCCTTCACAGGTAATGAATTTTTGAACAACTAGCAGCAAAGTAGCCCATTCCTCTTTCAATGCATGAACATGAATTCCTCTTTTAAAAAAATTTATGTCCATACCTTGGTTTCGTAAGATTGTTCTCCAGGCTTCATCACTAATGCTTTTATTTTTAAACCAACGCTCACCCTCTTGAGGAAGTTCCGTGGTTGTTGCTATAGATGCCTCGTTTACTGCAAACTTAAGGTCTCCAATCTCTACTTCCAAGCCATTGAACGAACTTGCAAATGCTTTTGTCACTTCTTTATGATAGCCTCTGAATTTATGGATAAACTGCAGCCACTTTGCTTTCTTCAATATATCCCTTACTTACGGATATCCCTCCATGAACTTAGGTCCTTACGGTTCTGCTCTTAGCAATTTACCCATTTTTCTTTATGTTCTTCACAAATTTGCCTGCGTGAGGGTTTAATGGAAATAGAACGGCTGAATGCACGAAGATAAGCACAATGAATGTAGGTAGATATCAGAGAGTGGGTATACAGGCTATAGCGTAATAGAGAATGAAATGGAGTGAGGCAGAACGGAGAGGGGTTTCGTGAGCACGGCAGAGACACGGCTGTGAGATTAACAGAAAAATAGGAGTATAACACATCCGGCAGTGTTTTGAAATCTGGTGGCTGCACAATAAATGTGAGCACGTTTAAACAACGACTATGGATTTATGCGGCTGTAAGAGTCCATGGTCAAATCAATTACGTCTCATTGTCATCGGTGTAATATCGGAGTATGAGTGAAGATCGGGGGTTTAATTATGGAACCGTTTGAGAATGGATGCGAGAAGATCATATGGAGATCGTGAAAGGGTTACGAAATTTGTCAATATAATCATTGCACATAATGGATGGAGCTTATGGTTTAGAACTATATAAAAATGTGTTTTTCAATGCTATTTGAAATGAATTTTACTCATACCTTGGAATCTTTTGCCTTTTCCCTTGGTCTTCAACTAGTTGCTCTTTATTGGTGTCTTGAATGCTCCATGTCTTCATTTTTTATCCTCTCACCTGCATTTTATTTCATGATTATGGAAATAACATCTGGCTGTACATTCTTTTGAAAACAAAGTTGTAGCTGCGGAATCTACTTCTGGCTGCAGAAATTGGAGTCAGCTGCGGAAACAGATGTCAGCTGCGGAAACTGACACAGCTATTATTTGGATGAATGGAGATGAATAGATGACAAATGACCAGATGGAAATGGTCATGAAAAAGAATTTTATTGATGAAATGGAATAAAATAGATAAAATGAAGTGGAATGGAGTGAAATGAAGTGAAATGAAATGGAATGAAGTGTTGTGTAACCAGCTCCAAAAATAGAAGAAAAAGAGATATGAACGCCTTAGAAATAAGCCACTTCGAGGGGGCAACCTCCAATACATTACATAAATGAACAATTCTTGGATGATCCAATTTACAAAACCTCCTTTCTATATATAGGAGTCCATGGGGCCACATTATAATCCCAGTGGGGCCACAACGTAATCCCAGCCGACCTAACAATAATAATGTAAGGGCACAATAATAACAATATGGGGGTTACAGGGGTACAATAATAACAATAAGGGGGGCTACACTAACATAATAAGGGGCTACACAATTAATATAGGGACTTAACATGCCCCTCTCCTTCAAACAAGTGTTGTCCTCAATGCTTGATTATTTCTTGATGCTTCTGTATAAAATTCTCATCCTCCCATGTGAAATCTTCTACAAGAAAATTCTTCCACTTGCTGAGATACTCTAAAATGGATCGTACTTGTCGAGTTCTTGTTTCTATGACTGCTTCACAACTTCTTTTGATGTCATGTTGATCTTGTTGTTGTTTCATTAGATTCTGCACCAAAGTTGGGTTATCCTTTGAGAGTTGGAGAACTTGTTGTTGATGCTCGATGTGATCTTCCATTAATTTATCATCCATATTTGCTATTATTTGATCCTTAAAACCATCCAACTTAGCCTCCATTTCTGCTTTTAAACCATCTATTTCATCTTCAATTGCTCTTCGTAAGATCGAAACTTGTTGCACTTGGTACCGTAATTTTGAAATCTCATATTGCAATTCTTCCTCCTCATGCGTCATAGTATAGCTTTCTGAGGGCTTAATGGGTATGGAATTATTTTTTGGAGGCATAATAGAACCCATTACTGACAAAAAATCTTCAATATGCCATTGGAATCAATTCAACTTGATTCTTCAAACAAGACTTATGCAATTTAGAAAAAACAATACACAACCTTTTCTTTCTTTTGAGAAGCTCGATATTGAAATTGGATTATCTATGTGATTGCGGCCCTTAAATATTTGAAATTATGCACTGAAGTATCCCTCTGAATTATGTTTTGAATGCCACAGGTCTGACCTAATTTTGATTCCCCAAGACAAAGTTGTGTCCAATCTCCCACAATGACCTAATTCTGGACTGGTTCAATAGAGCACACTTGTAGGACTTGCCACGTGTCACTGTTTCATCCTTTGTCTCTAAAATTGATAGCCAAGACACTAAAGTCTGTGTACTTGCAACCAATTTTTACGGCACTCCAATCCGATGCCCAGAGAGAGAGTTATTGAACTTTTCCCACGATCACCTCTTTGAGATGCAATTCTGGAGCCTGAAAAAGCACTACCTTCCACAGATCATATCTCCGAAAATTTTGCGAACAAAGCTCTGAAATTTTTTGAAAAATTTCCTCAGGATTTCAGCTTCGCACCATATGAACTTCAGATTCTGAACCTTCGTAGAAAAATTTTTATAGCGAAAATTCCACGATGACCTGTTTAGGTGCTTGAAAAAAGACCTAACTTCCACAGATGATATCTCCGAAAATATTGCGAACCAAGCTCTGAAATTTTTAGAAAATATTCCTCAGGATTTCAGCTTCGCACCCTAAAAATTTCAGCTTCTGAAACTTCGTAGAAAAAACGTTATAGCGAAAATTCCACGATGACTTGTTTGGAGCAGCGAAACCCTAGAATCCAAAGCTCACGATACCAAATGTTGTGTAACCAACTCCAAAAAATAAAAGAAAAGAGATATCAATGCCTTAGAAATAAGCCACTTCGAGGGGGCAACCTCCAATACATTACATAAATGAACAATTCTTGGATGATACAATTTACAAAACCTCCTTTCTATCTATAGGAGTCCATGGGGCCATAATGCAATCCTAGTGGGCCACAATGTAATCCTAGCCGACCTAACAATAATAATGTAAGGGCACAATAATAACAATATGGGGGTTACATGGGTACAACAATAACGATAAGGAGGGTTAGACTAACATAATAAGGGACTACACTATTAATATAGGGGCTTAACATGAAATTAGCAATGGAATGGAGTGGGTGGTCACAAGACTGTGAAATGAAGAGAGAGATTTTTTTTTTATTTTTTTTTGGAAAATATAGGGTGTGGGGTGTTTCGATTTTTTCACCCAATATTCACCCACGTATAAAACTGCCAATCGGTGATTGGGTTCGGGCTTATACAAATTATATATATATATATATATATATATATATATATATATATATATATATATATATATATATATATATATATATATATATATTTTAACTGAAAAGAACAAAAGCTAGGCTGGTGGAGAAGAAGAATTCTTCTGTACCAGCCTGATTGCAGAATTTTCTTGAAACATTTTGACAAAATCCTCTTTTGAGAGTGGCTTATGATAAAATTTCAATCTATGGCCATTCACAATAAGAGGAGTTTGAAACTCATCAATGGTCTTGATTCTTACCGCTCCATTGTTAAAGATCTTGTCAATCTCATCTGGCCCAAGCCAATGAGTCTGAAATTTTCCTTGAAAATCTTTAAACTTGGAATGAAATAACAATGCCCAATATCCTTCTTGAAACTTCTTCTCTTTGATGTAATTGTCATGCCATTTAGCTCTTTGATATTGAACTAGATCAGTTCTTAGAATTGCCTCTTGTCTGATCTCATCTAGCTCATTCAATTGCTCCATTCTATGCTTTTGGGCTTCTGATAAGTCCATCCCCAACTAAACTGCTATCTTGAAGGTCTTGACTTGGAACTCAATGGGGAGCAAGACTTCTTTCCCATAAACAAGTTCATAGGGAGAATGTCCTGTTGTATTTCTCCATGTAGTTTTGTAGGCCCACAAGGCTTCAGGAAGCCTTTCTGCCCAATCTCTTCTATGTAGATGAACATTTTTGGTGATGATACTTTCAAGAACTTTGTTTGTAGACTCCACTTGACCATTTGCTTGCGGATGGTAAGGAGTAGATCTTCTGTGCTTGATTTTGTATTCTTCCATCAGCTTCTCCACCAGGTTGGATGTGAATTGGCTTCCCTGATCTGTCACAATTTCTCTTGGAACACCAAAGTGAGTAAAAATATCCTCATAAAGAAAATTAACAACTGAATTTTCAGTAGCAGACACTAATGCTTTGGCTTCCACCCATTTAGTAACATAATCGGTACAAACCAATATATACTTCTTTTGCTTAGATGGTGGATTAATAGGTCCAATGAAATCTAAAGCCCATTTTTCAAAGGGTTCAATGAGTACCTGTGTTTGCAATGGCATTTCATTTGAAAGGGTAGGTTTCCCTACTCTTTGGCAGCTGTCACACCTTTTGACATATTGTTTTGCATCTTTGAAGAGGAAGGCCAATAATATCCTAAAGAGAGGATTTTATAGGCTGTCCTTTTGTCTGCAAAGTGTCCGCCGCATGGTTCATCATGACATGCCTTAAGAATATCAGGCATTTCATCTTCCTTGACACATCTTCTGATCACAAGATCTGGCCCTGTTTTAAACAATTCATTAGAAATCCATGAATATTTTGAACTCTCCTGAATAATTTTTCGTTTTTCATTTAGAAATAAATGTGAAGGCAGTTTCCCTGTAACCAAATAGTTAGCAATATCTGCATACCAAGGAGTCTTAATAGTTACTGCAAACAAGTATTCATCAGGAAACTTATCCTCTACAGGAGAATCTTCTTTAGTATTATGAATCCTAGACAAGAAATCAGCTACTTTATTTTGTTTCCCTGGTCTATCCAACACGGTAATATTGAATTCTTGTAAAAGTAAGAGCCATCTTATCACTCTGCCATTAGTAACAGGTTTGTTCATTAAATATCTAATTGCAGAATGGTCAGTATGAATAAAAGTTTCATAGCCTGTTATATAATGTCTAAACTTATTGATTGCATGAACAACAACTAAAAACTCTTTTTCAGTCACAGTATAGTTTAACTCTGTGGGAGTCAAATTTTTATTGGTATAATAAATGGCATAAGGAACTAAATCTTTTTGACCCAACACAGCTCCTAGAGCTGTATCTGAAGCATCCGTAGAAATATGGAAAGGGAGTTTCCAATTTGGTCCTCTCAAGATAGGTGCTTCAGATATTCTTGTTTTCAAAGTTTCAAAGGCTGATTGACAATCGGGATCCCATTTAAATTCACAGTCTTTTGTAAGCAATTTGAAGAGTGGAGATGCTATTTTAGTGAAGTTTTCTATAAATCTTCTATAGTAACCAGTAAATCCTAGAAAACTTCTAACATCTTTTTGACAATTTGGAATAGGAAACTTGGAGATGACTTCAACTTTTGATCTATCAACCTTAATCCCATCTCCTGAAATATGATGTCCTAAAACAATCCCTTCAGTAAACATCATAAAGCATTTTTCATGGCTTAATGAAAGGTTTGTTTCTTTACATCTTATAAGGACTTTTTTCCAAATTTTATAATGCCTCTTCAAATGAATTACCATAAACTGTAAAATCATCCATATAAACCTCTACACAATCATGGATTAGATCAGAAAAAATTTCTAGTACTGCTCTTTGGAATGTTTCAGGTGCATTACATAATCCAAAAGGAGGTACTCGGTAGGAAAAAGTTCCCCATGGACAAGTAAATGTGGTCTTATCTTGATCCTCAGGTGCTACCTGAATTTGATTATAGCCACTAAAACCATCCAAAAATGAAAAGTACTTTTTACCTGCTAGTGTATCTAATACCTGATCAATAAAAGGCAAAGGAAAGTGATCCTTCAAAGTTGTTTTGTTCAATTCCCTGTAATCAATGCATACCCTCCATTTACCATTCCTTTTAGGTACTATAACCAAAGGAGAAACCCATCGGCTATTTGAAATTGGATAAATGAAGTTTACATTGAGAAGTTTTTGGAGCTCTTCTTTCACTATCTCCCTAAGATTTGGATTCATCCTTCTTTGAGGTTGTCTGATTGGTCTACTACTTTCCTCAATATAGATATTATGGATGCAAGTCTTAGGATCAATACCTTTCATGTCAGTATACTCCCATGCAAATGCAGTAGAATGTTTTCGCAAGATTTTGGTTAGTTCTTTTTGTTGTGATTCTTCCAAATGTTTGTTGATATTCAGTGTTTTTCCTGGAAAAATCTCAATAGTAGAACTACCAAACTCTTCCATAGAGTAAAGAGACATTTGTCTTGATGATAAATATTCTATGTCAGATTCCAATTGAAATTGTGTGGGGTCATATTCTGAAGATATCTCAAAATTTTCTAATGTGTTAATAATTTGACTATCCTCACCGATTTCAGAAATGGTAAAGACAGGTTGTATAGTGTCCTCATCATCAACCCATTCATTGTCTCCTACTTCTGTGATTGCTCTTGCTGGAGGATACAAATTGAATTTATTTGTCGAATTACCATTAGAAATGTACATGTCCCCAGATCTAGAACTAATAAAAGCATCAGCTGTGGCTAGCCAAGGTCTTCCTAAAATAAGTGGGTGCCCTCCTAGATTACTCTTGGGAGTCAAAATCATAAAATCTACTGGATATTCCCAAGAATCTAAGGAGACTAAAATATCTTCTAATACACCATCTGGTTTAATAATTGATCGATCTGCAAGTTGCAGTAAAGTAGGTGTAAAAAGAAGGTTAGGAAGTTTTAGCTGGTCCATAGTCTGTCTACTCATAATATTAATAGCAGCCCCTAAGTCAATCAATGTGTTTGGAATTTCTATCCCATTTATATGTGTCTTGACAATTGGACTTCCTGGATCTACATACTTCTGCATGGTAATTTTTCCCGTCATAATATCTGCAATCTTTCCTACCAGGTGGATTCTTCTTGTGTCTTTTAGTTTCCTTCCTGGTCTTTTGAAACTCAACTCCTTTATTGTTTTTGCTAGAATAGGAATCTCTTGAATGGATTGTAGCAAGGGAATATTGATACAAACATTCTTTAATTCATCTAGAAAATCATAGTTAGGCAACAAAATTTGTTTTTCCACCCCCTTGTCAATTTGTAGTGTTTCAGGAAAAGGAAGTGTAGATGAAGATGTAGGTTGCTCAACTATAGGAGTTGTGGGTGTTAACTTTTCTTTTTCTTTTTGAATGTTTTAATTTTGAAGAGATGCTTACTCAGAACCCTTATTGACTTGAAGAGAATCCTCCTCAGAGGTATCTTGCTCTTGAATATCTATAGAAGGTTTTTCTAAAACTCTACCAGATCTGAGTTGTACATCGTTGAGAGGAACAATCATATAGGTAGGAAATTGTTGTCCTTCTACCATGTAAGTATTATGAGGATTCTTATTATTAGGATTTGGAAATGGCTGAGCTGGAAGTTGATTTGTCTTTTTTTAGTATGGGAGCATGAGTTGAGGATTTGGATTTTGTTGAGAAGGTTGTTGTTGTGGAAATGGAAATGAAAGTTGTGGATTTGGGTTTGGAAGTTGTGGAGCTTGTTGATTTTGAAAAGATGGAGGATATTGATAAAATTGAGCAAATCTCTCATAAGGATTTTGCATCCCTTGTACCCATGGCTGATATGAATTTTGATGTTGGGGCCAAGGTTGTTGCCAAGGATTCCAGTTTGGTGGGGTTTGAAGATTCATAGGGTTGTTAAACCCTTGAGTTTGTTGTCCCTGCCAAGGTCTTCTTGCAACAAAACAGAGAGATTCTACTGAATTTGAGTCTTCTTGAAAAACAACTTTGAGTCCGGGAATTGAAGGACAATCCTTAATCTCATGATTCTCTGAGCAAATCATACATGTTTCTACAACTTTTGCATCCAAGGGACATTCCCTTAAAGCATGTTTCTTCCTACATTTCGGACAAAAGATGGCTAAAGCATCTGTTTCTGCTTTCTGCTTGTTTTGGATTTTAAGAGTGTCTAGTTGTTCACTAAGGCTCCCTAAAATATCAGTTTTAAACTCATCAAGCATGTTACCAATCTCTGCCCTACTTACTGATCCGGTTGCAGATTTGTTAGCCCTAATAAGAGAAGGATCCCTAGGCCCTTTTCCTGTTTTAGATTTTCCTCTTGAGAGATGGACACATAGTTCTGTTATGTCACGAAGTGGAAGTTGAGAAATGTCTCCTTTCCCCATCATGTTTAAAATATCCATCCATTCATCTCTAATGGCTTTTAATATGAGGGCTTTCAAGGTTTCATCATCTAAGTTGCTCATCTTTGCTCTTTTCAAGTTGTATTGAAATCTTTCAAGTAAGTCTTCCAAATTTTCATCTTCTTTTTGCATCATTTTGAATACCTCATCCTTGTGATTGGTAGGCATACAATAGTCCAAGTATCTATCCAAAAATTTTTGTTTCATATCATTCCAAGTCCTAATAGATTGAGTGGCTAATCCCATGAACCATTTCAAAGCAGCTCCCTTCAATGTTGAAGGAAACAGTTTGAGTTTTTGAGAGTCTTCCATATAGTCATAAGTTCGGCACACGACTTCAAACTCAAACAGAAATGTTTCGGGATCCTCACTTCGCAATCCATAAAAGTTAGGGAGAACAGATGGTGAGATATTTTTCATCGTTGTATGAGTTTCCTCATCAACTATAGGGAATCCAAACAAGTTGTCTCCTTCCCTATTTCTTCCATTATTTCCTTCACCATTGTTGTCTCCATTGTTTCCTCCTCTTCTACCTCTACCTATAACTCCATCTATTACTTCCTCTGCCATGATAGTTTCTTTAGAGTCCTTAAAGCCCTCTGATTCTTCTATCAAGGGAGGATGAGAGGGAGTCTCTTCCTTTTCTAAATGAGATTTAGTAGGTGGTATAGGAGAATCCTCTAATTCAGCTGCTCCTTGAATTCCAAAAATATTAAGGCTAGGGGTAGATGGTGGTGAATCTGGTCTATGCCTTGAAGAAGATGGAGTTGTAAAAATCGAACTCTTGGCTTTAGCTATAAACCTTCCCCTAGAATCTCTTGCTCTATGCATGTCATTTTTCATTTTATTTATTTTTTATTTTTTATTTTTTTTTAAAGTTGGGCTAATAATCCTCTTTCTGATCTTCCAAGTCACACTAGGTGCAATAAGAGAGCATACTTAAGAAATTACTGAACCAATAACTCTCTTTTATGATCCTCCAGATCACACTAGGTGCAAGAGGAGAGCATACTTCAAGAAGTTATCAAGTTTTCCCTTCTTTTATTATTTTGTTTTTTTTAAAAGAAATTGGCTACCTAGTTACACTTCCCCGGCAACGGCGCCAAAATGTTTGCTCAATTTAGTGTGTCCTAAATTGCTACATTAATTTATCAATCCGGGATTCGTAAGCTGATGAAGTGCGGCGCACTATATGTGCAAGATAACCTATTTCTTAACTTTTTTTCGTTTTTGGTTTTCTAAGGTGAGATGGAAATTCTAAAATAAAAGCAAGTATGGTTATGTTTGTTCAAGGAAATTATATCCTCTATAATGATTTACCAACTTGAAACTTAAAAAGGAATTTGAAACTTACAATGACAAAACTTGAAAGGAAATGAAAATGTGCTGCTGAAATGAAAAGGTGTTGCTAGTCTAATAAATCAAAACAGTGAACTATTGAGCATGAAAACCAAACTATTCTTGCTGCTGTCTAAACACAAAAGAAACTATGCTTAAAGAAATCCAAAATTGCAACAAAGTAAATCTAAATCAGATTACATCAACTTGTCTTTTGATCCTTCATCATTAGTCCAGCTATGATTTTCGGAAGTAAACATAAACAACTTGAGTAACTGATATCTAACTTGCAGAAAGTAAACTAATATCAAACCATACATTCATAATTCAATCCCTCACCATCAGTCCAGCTGTGGCTTTCGGAGGTAATTGAAGATGTCATGCACAATTTAATATATCTAAATTTGCAGAAAGGAAACTAATACCAAACTACACATTTCATAATACAATCCCTCACCATCAGTCCAGCTGTGGCTTTCGGAGGCAACTGAAGATGTTATGAGCAGTTTAATATATATCTAAATTTAACTACTGAAGCAAATAAGCAAAACTGAATTAAACAAAGCAGTACTGAAATTAAACAAAAACTAAGAAAAACAAATTAGCAGCAGAACAATGTTAATTCCATGTCATTAGTCAAAAAGTTATGCAAATTCCCGGGCTGCCTATTTATAACCTGAAACAAGAACACTGATCAGTTTAACAATAACATAAAACATGAAAGACAAAAGTAAAATGGAAAGCATGAAAGATTATAAACAGAAATGAAGCATATATACCATGAAAGATGCAATGTATAAACATGTGAATGGATTATGGCACAATGAGCTTTAAAGAAATAAAACAAGAACTATACAATAATGCACAGAACCTTGGCGAGTGCAGGGGCCCTCTACACCAGCCTTGGCAACAATCTTCAAGTACGAATTACGTTTGGAAACAGAGTTTTCTTATATTAAAATGCAGTCATAACAGAAAGGTGATATTACGACACAGTGGCAGCGTAATTACATTACAGAGCAGACTAATAAAAACTGACAGAGACTAATCCAATATGCGTACACAAACGCATTATTTATAACAAAAGAAATATAACTGACTCCTAAAGTTTATGCTGATGGAGAACACGTAGACCATTACGTCCACAGATCTAGGATCATGGCCGTATTGAAGAGTAAATCTATGAGGAGTGGATGTTTGAATTCGGCCATGGAGCCATGTACAGATGTTGATTTGTCCTCCGCAACTCAGAAATGGCCATATGAACCTTCACGTGACACGAAACAGAGTCCTGTCACCGTGGGACTCTACGGTTGACTTCCATTTGGACACCTTTGACCACAGCCTCTTTAGATGGATTTGCTCAAGCCAATAGGACACGATCCATGTCCACATCATTTCAGACTTGCCCATGTGGCTCGTTTCTCCTGAAGATACCTGTAACATAGAGTTTCACAAAATGGCTGCGGAAATTTGCAGCAGCTGCGGAAAGTGGCAAGATTTCGTAGCTAAATGAGAAAAATCTAAATCAAACAGCAGACACAAAAATATAGTTAAAAACCATGTTAGATGCTCTTTTGCAATTAATATACAATTATATTGACAACTTGGGAGGTTCAGGTGGATGAAAAAGGTATAGAAAAGTGTATGGAAAAGATGCAGATTTGAGACTCAACAGAGATCAAGGCACACATGTGCCATTGTTGAGGAGGTGTATCACCATTGAGACACAAGGAGGAAGTAGGGAGAAGACCCAGCATCTTGAGATGAGAAGTACACATCCCTACTCATTGTTGGAGGATGATGCAACTAAGAGGTTGTTTGGATTGTGCAGTGCAAGCATGGACAAACTTGTTCATCCATCTATGTAGTCACCCCCTAAGGATGATGTATCACTGCATGGAGACATTCTGCCCAGGAGACCACTAGATCACCAATTGATGGGAGATGCTTCACATTTTGAGGCACCATTCATCGATTTCAGGAGGGTGGAGACCTTGGAAGACAACTTTACAACGCTGAGAGTCTTGGGTAGACTCAGGGAGGAGAGACACACTCTCTCAACATAATTTGCACCCACTCTAATTTCATATTCTGCGCTGTGACAGAAGCAGCAAGGGAAGGTTAGCAGCCTTCCAACTTGCATATTTGGCGTAGGGGATGTCAAAGGAGGAGATAACCATGTGATAGATATCCTTCATGAGGAATCATCAGCGTTGTCACTATGGAGGATGGATCCATGTGGGAGCTCCGGATTTTTGGTGGAGTATTCCCAGGATCATTTTGCTTGCATAATATTGATAGATCAATATATGAGGAGATGCATATATCATGTGCAGATGGAGGAGATACATAGCTCTTCGGAGGAGTCAGCACAACCACCTCTTTTCTCTTTGGGGATGAGGGGAGATTCATTTTTGAGCCACGCCCTTTGCATGAGCAGAACTTATGGTAAGGGTATTGTTTATTTGCATGATGACTTATATATTCATCCCTTAACCATATATGTACAGGATGTTGCTCCAGGGAGGGGCATTCTTCTTTGTGAGCCCCATGGTCTATTTAAGGCCATGAGCACTATTGGTGACAACTCCTTGGGAGGACTTGGGGAGGAAATGCGTTTTAGAGGACCTATTCACCTTGCACCATATATCATTCACTTCCTCCATACATTTGAGGAGAGTCAGGCAGTAAGCAAGTGGTTGAGAGGCCATGCCTTTTGTCATACTCTTATGCAGTTGAGGGTCAAACTGCATTGGTTACAGTTGAGGGACCACTGTCCTTCTCCTTTGCCACATATAACAACAAGAATGGTTTTTTATATTGCTGATATCTTTGTATTTGTTGAGAGCATGATCGGAGGAATGGCATCTTGGTTGGATGTGTCCCCTGGGGGAGAGATATCCCACATTTTTTGCATTGCATGTTCTAATGGGAACATGAGAGGGAATGTGGCCACTACAACAACACATTTTTTTCCATTTGAGGTGAGACATACGATTGATTGGATTCCATATTATGGTGCATTCCAACTCACCATGTATGAGTTGATTTGGGACAACATGTTTCATAACACTGGAGAAGAGATCCTTGGAGGTCTAGACTTCACTTTGCCTCTTGAAGGCAACATTGTGGCAGCCCAATATCAGCATATACTCTGCACTTATCCTAAGTGGAGAGGAGGAAAACGTGGGGTAGGCTATTTTGTCTACCAAGATCAGATTTTCAGCACACCTACATTGCAGGAGCCAAAGGTGGAAAATGATTGTCAGGAGTTGCCATGTTGGAGGGTAACTCATTTTGTATGGATAATTCCTTGGGGGATGGAGGATCTACATTGGGGAGGTGTTCCTCAACATATTTCAGACTCGATGCCTTGAGTGGAGATTTTTTCCAGTTCTATCCATGCAGTTGCTTGAGGACAAGCAACATTTGGGAGGGGAGGACTGTAATGTTTCCATTTTAGCACATGGCTAAATGGAACATTAGAATTTTTATTTTATCATATTGAAGCTAAATAAATGGTTAGGGAGGCCCCTGATTATGAAAAACATCAATAAAATCCCTCATATTATGAAAGAGGAGCATCATTGGAGCTTGTTTGCACACCCCATGTGTGAAAAGGGTTAATTGCAAAGAGGGCTAGGTCATGTTCACCAAGTCAATATGCACAATAGATGAAGGTGTGGCTTGCTTAGGAAGCCTACAAAATTGCATAAGGAGGAGGAAATCCTAATGTGTGGGGTCCATGGCTAAGGAGCCTTCATTTGCATAAAAGGAGGGGAATGCATCCATTTTGAGCTAGCTTGGATATTTCGAATTTATTTCCACAGTTGCAGACTGGGGTAGTTGTGTTGCTCAGCACAAGGGATTTCTTGCTCAATAATTCCCTCCTTTCTTGAGAAGCTATTGAAGGTTTTATCTTCATCTTCTCCACATCTTGGCTCAAGGCCAAATCTATTCCTTTCCGTGCAATGATTCTTGTAGCAAGAGCCATTGTGTTGCTGGGGTTGTAGTGGAGGTTCTCCCATCATCATTTTGGAGCTCAGATTTCAGAGGAGGAAGATCTTATGCATCCTAGAGATCAATAGGGGAGATATCAACTCCATTTCTCATATCTTGGCAGGAGGCCAGTCTCTTCCCATCATCTACATCGCAATTCCTCTCCTTGACTGTGCAGTTCTTGAGTGCAATTGCAGTGAGGGATTGCACCAACATTTTGGAGAGTGAGATCTTTGGTGAAAGGATAAGCCTTTTGTTAGTTCCCAAATCCACCTTAGGCTGAAGGAAGGCGGGATTCAGGGTAACATCAAACCACGCTCAGTCTGGTAGCTAGCCCTACCAGAACAGGAGAGGGCTCTCTCTGGGTCAAACTTAGCGAAAAGTACTCAATAGGGCTTGAGATGACTGAAATGACTACTAATTTTAGGATAGGTATATGAATCAAGGAGTTAGGAATGATTTTTAGGGGTTTTTTGTTGGAAAAAGGGAAAGGCAGTTTTGGGCTTGGGGATGAGGCCAAATTCTTACAGAGTTCAAATTGGGGCAAGGAAGGCAATGATTTTGATGTATTAGATTCAATGAATGGATGGAAAAGAATACTGAGAAGCTGAAGTGGGCAAGAGGGTGCAAGTATCCTCTTAAAACTGACGAAAACATGTAAAAATAAACAAAAGTTTAAGGCAGAGCACCAGCAAACTAATGAATTCTACCTTAGTTACTCATTTGTTTAATTCAGAAGAAAAGAGAAGGGAAATGGAATACATAAACATCAATGAAACTTAAAATTACATGAATAAAAACATCATCAAAACTCAGAGCCACAAGGATCCCAACAAGTGCTGCAAAACTCTGGTCTTTCCTTTGCCAAAAATCTGAAATGAATATACAATGAGGTGCCAAACTATTCCCAAGAGTCCAACCCTGAAAATGTCTCAGATAATACAATATATAGACCATCCTAACCCCTTCCCATGCCTCTAAGGGTCGAGCTCATCCTTCTAGGAGATTTTTCAACCAATTCTAAACATGGAACTAAAATCTAGGCAGCCAAACAACTTGCCTCTATATGCTAGGAAACTGATCCATTGACTTAGTTTTCACTTTTTAGTGAATGAATCCTCTAGAAAAAGTAAAAACATGCCAAATTTATATCATAGCCACAAAATTACATCAATATAGAACAATAATTACATCCAAAAGTGAAACTAGACAAACTGGCTGAATTTCTGAGCTGAAAAGTGAAAATTGGGAAAAATTCCTCTATGCACCGCGCCCAAAAACTCAATGCACTGCGCCACTTTGGATCTGATTTCGAGGCACTTCCTAAAGTCCAAATTGAGCTCATGACAGCTTGTTGGAAAGCCCTAGACGTCTTCTATCCAACCCAAGTGGAATGTTTCCATTTGGAATTCATTTTCCCCTCCAAAACTGCAATCTCCCAAGACTAGTTCCTGCTGGTGCAAAAGGTGGCAAAAAGGCCATTTTTGGAGTGTTTTTGACCTTTAAGACGACCCAGAACTTCATGAAATCTCTCATCCCTTCTTGAGCATGCATAATTTACCATAAAAAACCAAAAAATATCAAGTTTTCGTCCAGAATATGTCCCAATCATAAGCACGCGTCGGGTGGCGTGACGCGTCAGGCGGAAAAACCTGTTTTGCAGCCAAAATTTTCAAAAATGACAAAAGTTTCTCCAAATTTGCTGAAATTTGGAGTGAACGTCTCCCATCATGTCTCATGCTCAGCCAAGGAAGCTTCGGCCAAGATTCAGAGTGGATCCGGCCTTTTCTGACGTTTCAGTGCTCTCCTCAACCTCGCCTTCAAGATCTTCATCCTAGCTCTGCAAACATGTGTGTGGGCCCAATAGTGATTCTTCATGTGTCTGAGCATGTCTTTGTCACTATTTTCCTTCTCCAAGAGCTTCTCCAGATGAATTTTGACTCTCTTAAGCCAAGTCTCTCGCTCGAATGGTGTCATGTCACCCGGTCTCTTTCGGGCCAATTCACGGTCTTCACGGATTTGCTGCAACTCTATGAGTGTCTGTTGATCCTCCAATTGTTTATTACGCTACTCCAAGTAATTTATAACCCACTGAGCTCTCTTCAATTTCTTGGTCAGCGTGTCGATCTCAGCTTTCTGCTCCTAGATGATCTCTTTCAGCTTTGAGCTGGGAGAGCTCGAATCAACATCGATCAATATAAAATAATATCTTGGCCTCCTGAGGGGCCCTCATCCTGCATAGGCTTCTTGCCTCTGTCCTATACCTGTGCTGATGTAGAAGGTGAGACCCCTTCCACGACATGTGGAGATAGTACTCGTGCTGCTGTCGAAGATAACGAGACCCCTTCCACCCTGGGTGGAGATAGTACTCGTCATGCTGCTACAAATAAGGCTCTGTGGCCTCTCTGATAGGTAACACACACTGGAACACTGATAGGCTCTGTCTCAGGAACCTAAAACTGATACGAAGGCTCACCTGCATCGTGAACAATCTCTGGAGGAGGCTAGGGGGCTGCAAAGAAGTCACGGGAAATGAACTCATCCCATGCGATGCCCTGCAATCCAAGCTGATGTACTAAAATGATTTTAATGAGCGCATAATGATAAATGTTGTTATGTTGCTACTCTGAAGTCTTCTTCTGCACAAGGGTAGTCATCCGCTCTATGTTTCGGCACATGAAGTATGGAATATTCATCAGTCTCACTCTTGTGAAATGCATCAAAAGTCTGATATGGTATGCATAAAGGCGTGAGAATCTACCCTCACAGCTGAAGTATCTAATGATCAGTTTCATTAATGGCGCATAGGACTCCTTCAGAAACCGGAACAGGAATACCCTACTAAGCTGCCTCATATAACCAAGCCTGATGTAAGGTTCATAATATGCTTTATCCAGCTGCTATCTCTTATTCCACTCCTCACCTATGTTTGGTATCCTGGTTGCCTCAGAAATGGTCTCTGGTGTCAAAGTGAATTTCACTCCAACAAGGTTTACATGACCATCATGCAAATGTAGGAAAAATAAGCGAACCAACTCCGGATGGTGCTAAATATGAGATATCATCTCACAATACCAAAAACATGAATGTTGCTGAAAGCATGTCATTGCAAGCGGGCAGGCCTGCAATTGAGCCAAAGAAGTGGGCTCCTCCCTGACGTGCCTGCCACTTTTATGAGACATCGTCGGTACATTTAGCCCTACAGTTGAATCACTGTCTTGATCATATCCCTGTTCATATGATGAATTTGTCTCTAACATGGTGCTGAAAACAAGGTGTTTATGCTGATATGTAGGTGGTGAAAACAAAAGTTTGTATTTCAATACCAAGTGTGCCACATATGAAATAAGGTGCTGTGGGGAAATATCACAATGAATACAATAGACTGACACATGAATTTGGAGTGAAGGAAAGTCACTTACTGCTTGGGGAACTTTGGGATTTGGAGACTTTATAAGTGATATGGGAGTGGGAGATAGTGATGGGAAATTTAGTTTTTAGGGATAGAAGTGCAATGACATGGTATACTTGGGTTAAGTGAAATCAAGGATATAGAGACCGTCCTTGAATGTTTTGGTAATCAGGAATTCATAATTGATATGAAGGGAGGGAAATGATGGCAAGTGATAGGGTTTGAGGATTTAAAACATGGGAACAAAGGGTATAAGGTATATGGGATAGCGGGAATAGGAGAAGGGATTATGATAACAATATGATAACAGTATGATAACAGTGATGAGAGCACAAATGAAAATGGGGTGGGAGTTTTAAGCACCAATAATCAAATTTCAACACCTCTTTTCAAACCCTAGGGAGCAGATTTTAATATGGGTATAGGGTTTATTATTTCACCAACCAAACTCTAATGTCTTCACCTATAAACCACACCACACATGACTAAAATCACTGAACAGGCTTTTTCAACTTACTTGGAAAAAAATGAGCTGAATCGAATTAAGTTTTTATGGAGTGGAAATGAATTTGGCCTCGGAGGCTCTGTGCGTTGCACACAATCCCAGTGCGCTGCGTCGTGTGGGTGCACCACGCTAGAGGAAAATTGCACTGTGGCAAACCACCCAATGCGTCGCACAGCCTGTGTGCACCGCGCTCCTACCCAATGCGCCACTCAGACTTGCAAACAAAGTCTTGGTTTTCGAAATGAAAAATCACCCTCTCACCACTCAAATCGACTTCAATCAATCTTCTTGGATGAAAATGAATGTTTCAAAACAAATGAAAATGTCTTATAGTGGTGGATTCAATTTTTGTTTCTCACAAAACCCATTTTGTAATGTTTGGCATTGGCACTTTTTCACATTTTAATACAACTCTATTTTTTTCGTTTCCTCATTGATTGTTCTGGCTTGAAATGATGTTTTCTTGGTTGATTTTTGCAGGGATGGTGGCATTGAACTTCGGAAAAGGAAGATCAGAGTCTGCTTTTGAAGTACTTCATGGCGGAAAAAATTTAAAATACAGATTTATTACAAAAAAAAATTGACGATTTCTTCTTCAAAAAAGAGTTTTGAAGAAGAAACATCCTTAAACATTATTGACGATGAAGATCTTGAAATGAAAAATTATTGAAGACATACTCATGGCCTGCGGTCATTATTTAACATTTCTGAAGACCAAACCCTAGACCTAGAAAGTGAAATGACTCTTTTCGACCAAAATACCATCTATGACTGTAAATGACATGAACTCAACTTTGACGAATTTTGATAAATTTTGACCAACCCAGCAAGTACAAACATGAGGGAAAATGAGAGAACAAAGCCCTTCCATGAGATAATGGCATGCCCCTAACGAAATGCAGATGAATGAGCAGAATGAGACACCTAAAAATGAAATGCAATAAGAGAAATGATCTCTGACGGAGGGATGTAAAGAGCGAATCTAACACCTTTCACTCTAGATTTCCATTGGAGGAGGTATACACATTGATGCAGCATTATTCAACCATCTCCTTCATGTTTTCATTTTAGAGTTGCAGCTGCTCCAGTAATTTCGGCATTTCTGCAGATTTGCCATTTTGTATGTATTGTAGCCAATCCCTTTAGGGATTATTTTTTATAGTTTCCAGAGGTTTAGATCCATCTCCCCCTTATTTATTTGAGCTTATTATTGCCATATCTTCATTGTATCATCATTTTGCAGCAGTCTTCCTTCAGTGACTGTGCAGTCATAGTTGGGCATAGTATATGTAGTAGTGTATTTCATGTTCATTATACTTGTGTCTTTAGAGAAGGATTTTCCTTAGCTTGAGTGATCATTCCTCAAAATCTTATACAAATTTTTGCTACCATATTATCAATGAGAATGTTATGAGGGTTTATTGAATTTATGAAGTTTAATACATTCACTGCTATTTTCCATGCTCATGTTTATGTATTGTTGTAGCTCATCCTTTGAGAAAGATCTTCCTAAGGAAGAAATATTTTCATAGCTATAGGAAGAGTCTAAGAAAGGGCCAGATAGCCTCCGGTTCTCATCCTCTCTTTAGAGGTGAAATAACTGGTAAGAGCCCCCTCAGTCCATCTCTGAAATAACCTTGTTCATATTTCCGACAAAGAGATTGATTCAATGGTCAAAAAGCTGTTGATTTCCATTTCAGAATATTACACCAGAACACGTCTCTAACTTAGAACACTAAATATTTCGTTAGGTTTCAATGTTTCCTTCGGTTGACTGAATACATTTTAAGTTGATATTGTATTTATGTTTCAATTCCAAGGTCCTACTGAATGTTGAATCTCAAAAGATCCCTAAATGCATGATACACACCATAAAATACCATTTCGTTCAATGAAAAGCTATCTACGAGAAAGTTATGAGTTTTCAAGTGATAGAAAATAATGAGAACACACAGAAGCATCCACTACAGTATCTGATGCAAGCTAATGAAAATTAGAAATCTTTCCTAGAATGTCCAATGCTAGTTATACGAAATATTTTCAAGTCCACAATGCAAACAAGAATGCAAGCACAAAATTATTTTGGTTTTTCAATGTAATAGGGCAAAGAGTGCACTAAATTTCATGAAAAACAAACCAACACACTAGTTTGAGAATGTCAAAGCGAGAGTTGAAGCAAAACAATTAAATCAACTGAAAAGCAGACAAAAAAAAAACTCAAACCAATGCTGCAATCTCTCAAATGGAAGAAAGATGTCGAAACATACCCATACAAGCAATGTAATCTATGCTTGGAGTGACAAGAAGCACAACTGAATGAAAGAGACAAGACTCATTTCACCAAATGCAATCACTCAAACGGATCAAGGGAGCTGAATGCAATCAAGAAAGGAATGAAGTTGACCATGAAACAAAATACCCAGACTCCTACAGGAGGCTCAGCATTCCAAAGAACTGGAAAACCCTAAGGCTAGGATGATGACAGGAAATGGAAAAACAACTAAAGGAAGGAGGCTATTCACAACCACAAACAATCCCAAAGCACTCAAAACATATCAAGAAATCACCCAGAAATGCAAGTACTGAACAAAAAACTCCAAAAAAAGGCAAACCCTAATGCCTACAAGAATTGGCGTGACTGTTTGGATGTAATCAGTGCCAAACAGGGGATGGCATGGGTGCTGAACTAGCAACAAGTGCCAGTGGGTGAGACTGTTAGATAGGAAAATGCGCCAATCAAGTCAACCATGGTAAAAGGAAAATTTTGGAAAAACAGAGGTTTGATCTGATCCTCTAGGCTTGAACAGGAGTCTTAGACTCAACAACAATAATTAGAAAAGTCAAGCTAAGAAAGCAAAGACCAAGAAGAAGACCTCATGGATGAAAGACAAACTCGTATTGATCCCTAGTGGAGTTGCCAATTTGTTGGCGAGGTAAATCCCATCTGCAGATAGAGGCAATCCCACTAGCCCTAGAGTGGGTCTAGCCACAAATGAGACAAGCTATAATATCAATTCCTAGTTAACGAATCGACGGAGATTCGATAGATGACTTACCGGAGGTCCTACGCTATTGTTGTCATTGGAAAGAGTGGTTGCCTCTCTCTCCTAGTTTGAAACATCATGACATTCTCATTTTCACCCTCGGATACTTGCACACACACAAGAAACAATGACAATATAAAACTTACTATTTCACATTCGTAACTATCAGTCAGTCGAAGAAGACTAAATAAATTGCATCAAATAAACATAACATAATGATGGAACCAACACCATAGTCAAGTATATTAATGAAATAAAGGAAGAGTACAACCAAGCTTCGATGTTTTGATCTTCTCCAATAGGGTTCCAGTGGAGCGCGTCTCACAAAGTCTCATCGGGAATTCAGATGTGGCTCTCTCTACAGAATTCTCCTTGGTTCTACCTTCTCTATACAAATTACTCAGCTATAGTATCTCTACTCCAAGTTCAGTTTCTTGGCTATATGTTCAGCTAGCTTTCATAAAAGGAGAAGGCCTATTTATATAGAGGGAGAGGGAGAGGTTAGGATCCCTATAATCATGGAAGGGAGTCCTATATTCAAAGAGTGTTCCATGGGAGGTAAAAAAACCACTACCTAAAGGGAGAGATCCGTGGCTTATCAAGTTTAACCACTTCTAATGAGTCATCCCTGAGGTAGTTAGAAGGAAACTTCCACCTCTATTTGTTAAAAAACATTCCTAAAACAGTTGGCACAGGCACAACACTAAGACAGAGCGCCAGATGGCACGTGCTCTAGTGCAATCTCTTCACATTGGCGCGAGGGGTGAACTGACTACCCGCACCAAGGCCAAAACATAGGCTTTTGTGTGCTTTTTGAGGAAATGTTCAACAGGAGAAATTATTTCCCTATGAAAAAGGATGCGAAGAAGGTGTTTGTAGAGTATGACGTGTTCATAGGTCATGGGAATGACCCTCCAGTATGCGGGACGAGCGATTGCAGGGACGGTGACAAAATGCTATGTAACACCCCCCAAATTTATATTTATAATAAATGGGTGAATCCTCATGGTATATGAAAAATTTATAAGCTATTTTTTCTTTATAATATACATATATAATTTTTTGGTGAATATTCCACTAAATTATAAAATTTTCTTAAATATTGGAAATTTTTTCACTAGGTTATAAAGTATTGAGACTTATTGGTTAATCTTCTAAAAAATTATAAAACATTGTAAACTATTAGTGATTAGTTACCAATGTATAGAAACATATTAATAATAAGAAAAATATTTATTTAAAAACTATGATATACAATTTTCCATGTTTTGGAAAAGAAAAATCATGGGTAATGTTGCTCTAGGTTTTTGTTATACACTATTGAAAACATTTTTGCATGTTTTTATTATTTTTTACCACAAATGTCTTATCACATCCCAAGTGGAAATTAATTGGAATGGCACCCCCAAAGGCATGTGATGTTGAACCAAATAAATTATTTTGCTCAAACTTGGTCTTTACACATCTAGATAACCCTGCCATATTTTATGTAATTCATATTGTGACTTTACTCAAACCCTACTCCTGATGAGGTCACAGATATTGTGATTTTACTCAAACCCTACAAATATGTGGAATAAGAGAGTGTTTTTTGTTGATTTAAAAACACTCCCTATAGCAAGAGATGGAAAGAACAAAAATTTCCATGCAGGAGTCCTCTCAATATGAGAAGGAAATCATAGAGCTCTCTTTGGGGCCACCCTGCACCCCTTCAACCCCGAGTAAACTCTACATTGTTTTTTATGTTTTTCAATAATTTTAACTATTTCCTAAAAAAATCTTATTTTGTGGCATTTTCTGTGTTTAGCCCCAACCTACAATATTATTTGCGAGACTTAGATGAATATAGCTACATTTTTATCTCAAGTAAGTAGATTACCGATTCTCAATTTTTGTGATTTGGATATTAATAGGGAAATATTTTGTTAAATGCATAAGAAAGTGATCCAAGTTGTTTCCAAAGGGATTTGAGCATAACTCATTTCAGGTTTCAAAATTTTCTCAAAATTTTTATGGATATGCACAAAGTTAAACAGTTAAGAATTAACTTTGTTCATATCTATCAGATTACCAAGATATTGAGAAAACTACAATTAAAATGAAAAGCCAAGTCAAATAATTGGCTAGGCTAGTTCTTATTTAATATATTTCCAACCTATTCAAGAATTTCAATGAGCCTTTAGTGTTAGAAGTCAAATAAAATATTTTCTTTTGTTACATACTTCTCCTCTTCAACTGTAGATATTACATTTACATCCAAAATCCTTCAATTTTATGATTGATTTCAAACATATAAGCACATGAATTTTCCCCATTCAACAACCAATTTTCAAAATTTTCAAATGCATTGTTCATATTCTAGTTTTCAAAGTTTCAAATAGATTGTTCAAATTCTAATTTAAGTTACATTTTATTTAATGAGCAGGGAGTAGAAATTTCAACAGAATATGAAAAGAGGGGAGAATTGCTCGAATTGTTCCCTTTGTACCTAGATGGGAACCTAAGGCCACCAACACTAAAAATAAAGGGAAGTGATCGATAACTCACTCTTCATACTACAAATATTCAGATACAAGGAAGGTGGTTAAGACTCATATAATTAAAGATATATCATTTTTGCCTTATTCAGTGAATCTTTAGTATGTGGCTATTCAGAGATTATGTATTATCATAGATCTCTTGTGTAGTTGGATAACTACGTTACTGAATTTATGCCTACATTTGATTCTATAATAACTTAAATCTCTTGTGTAACTCGACAACTTCGTTACTGATTTTATGCCTATGTTTGATCATGCAGTAACTGCGTAGTTTTGTAAGCACCCTTGAAACATTTGTCGAGTAATTCTTTTAAATTTAATAATGTGTCTGTATGAATGATAAGACTGTCATTGGATTTAGAAGATTATTCCTTAAAAATTCATGATTCTTAATGTAATAACCTCTAAAATTATTAGTAACAGACTTTACGATGGTATTGGGTGTTTTTTATTGGAAGAACAGTGTAGGATCCCCTCCCATGTTGGTTATCAAATTAGATAGAAGTGGTGAAACCTCAAATAGGGTTATTTTTTTGAAACTCAATGTTCTTTTATGATTGTATTATTTTGTTTTTTTATAAGATTAAGGTTATGTGTTAAAAGTATTATATATTTTTCTTTCAAATTTTATTGGAATTGGTTAAAATATTAAAAAAAAATTGAAAATTTTCAAATAACTAAAAGCTACTGCTGCATCATTGAACCATCAAGCATACGGATCTCGATCATGCTGAAAGGAGCTGGAGTGGAGAAACAATCAATTCAAAGGGAAATGAGAGATCCCTTTTCCTGATCCAAGGCACCGAAAAAGAGTAAAAAGCTGGAACCAAGGTACACCGCCCTCTAGACCTGTCTTCTAGAATGAAGGAGCTCATGTCGACAAAAGGAGGTCCACCATATGTGAGGCAATGAGAGATCCTCAACTAAGGCATGAGAGGAAATAGTAGAGTGACAGACAGACTAATACCAATGATGATGATGGAATGGAGGGCACTGAGTAGCGAATGGACGACTTCCCTTGCTAGAGCATAAAGGGAATGAATGACATGGCAGCGACTGACATAGTATCATAAGGGATAGGGGATAGTAGGAATAACGGCCATAATGTGCGACAAAAGAGAGAGACCAAGCAATGAAGGATGGAGTACTATAGTGGGGTACAAAGGGACTCAGGATAGACTCCATAAATGCGATGATGACCCAACTTGGATGCTCTAAACAAGGGCGACTCGATGGTGTTGCCACACAGAAAAGGTCCCATGGGGGACCATGAAAACATGAGTACAAGATGATATCTCATGACTCAAATCGACACGAACAAAGAAAAGTATGGAGGCAAAGTGGTGCCCCAAGTACAAGTGTTGTAAGTGAGGAAATTCGATTTTGGGGGGAGGTGAAGTGACCCATCTTGGACAAAATGTGTCCTAGTGAAGTATCAAATCACAAAAAAATAATAGATACCCATTTGAGGGCTCGGTGAGAGCTTTCCAACAGTTCATATGGTTTGTCAAACGGAGCTACGGTGTCGTCGCAGCAGGCGAAAGAAAAAACAAGGGTTCTCTTTTAATAAGGCAGTTTTCCCTTCAAATTCACTCATTTGCTAGTGTTGTTGTGGTGAAGTTAAAGAGGAGAGAAGGCCCTAAATCTTGCGGCGAGCGTAGTGGACAAACCGACCATTGGAATCGAGATCCTTCAGTTGCAGGTAAGAGGCCTAACCTTACTCTTTCATTTTGATGGATTGAAAGTTCAGATTAGGGCCCAGAATCTCAGGAACAGACCCTCTTTCACTGTTATGACCAGGTCGCACTTTTTGGGCCAAAAACTGCGACCTGGGAAGTAGGTTTTGAGCCAAAAACTATGACATGTTCTAGGATTGGGCAAAAAAGTGCGACCTGAAGGATGAAGGAGATTTCAATGCTGTTTTAAGGCTGAGATTTGGGTTTTTGTGATTGGTTACAGTGTTTCCTATCTGTATACTGACAAAGATGATGTGTTTGTGCAGATATGGCAGATATACGGGTCAACTGGAGGGGGAGAGACCTGGGTACATTATGGTCAGAGATCCAGGCAGATCAGGGTGTCCATCGTGTATTGGCCAGATTTGGGGTTCTGAAGTTTTTGGAGAACCCTTTGATGAGAGATGGGGAGCCCTTGTTGGCCTGGATTGTTAGTTATTTGGATCCAGATCATGAGGTCTTTGTAGTGCAGGGGCATAGGATTGAATTGACAGTCTAGGATATGTATTTCCTGTCTGGTCTCCCGCCACTTGGGATGGTGGGAAATACGCAGCCAGTGTTACTGCAGGGGCGGAACATCATGGAGTTTGTGGAGCGACATTTTCGACCGGGTCTCCAAGTCAAAGGGACTAGGATACCGATCAGGGACCTAGAGAGATTAGAGACTCGTGCAGTGGCCGTAGCGGTGCTACGGATCCTGGGCAACCAGGCGCTCCATCACATCACTGGGGGGTAGATGATGATTGTGGAGAGTGTGTTGAGTGGGACCTACTATGGGTGGGCCCAAATGATGTTGGTGTCATTAAAACGACAGCTATCACTTTGCAAGTGGCAAGTGAACCACGATTGCTCATATGGGACGTTATTGTGCTCCTTCTTTTTTGAGAAGATCCTGACCTTACAACCTCATATACATCTCCTAGATGGGGGCCCGAGAGAGCCCAGGATGCGCCAGTGGGGGCGACTACTATGCCGAGGAGGAGGAGGGGTGGTAGGACGGGCTTTTCGACCTGAGTTCTTTGCCCATTGGGATCAGATGTCATTATTCATAGACGACTATCCCTATAGTGGGATGAGTTATTGTGGGGATCCGGACTTACCAGTTCTGCCTGGTCGAGTATGGGGACCCGATGGTAAGTGACAAGTGACTACTATTTTTTGGGCATGTTAAAGTTATTGAATAATAGATAGGGTACTGATTCATGTACTTTTGGTATGCATATATAGCTCCGGTAAAACTGGCCGGATATATGGGACGACCGGCAGCATCAGGAGCTACAAGCCCGAGTGGATCGAGAGCAGTGCATAATGAGGATGTGGCCGCCCTCCTGGAGGACATCTGCCGTAGATGCGAGAGGTTACTGACTGGTGTGTCAGAGCACGGGTGGCAAGACTTATACGACTAGTACATAGAGCCATGTATTGGTCTACCCTTGGAATTGCGAGGTGTCATGCAGTGCATGGCGATGGTCGGTCAGGGGATACGTGATCTATAGGCTGCAGGAGTAGAGCCATTGGCTTGAGATCCGCCAGATAGTGATTAGGTGTGGGACAGGTGGTGCCCCCAGTTTTGAGTTTGTTGTAACATGCTATGGGCATGTCATATGTATCATAGTAGATGGACTCTAAACACATGTTTTGCGACACATATTATGGAGATGCATATTTTTTTAAGATTATGAATGTTATTGTCTTGTATAAAATGCGTGTGATAAATGCCAATCTATAACATGGTTTGCAATGCTATCTACATAGTGATTTTGTTCTCGAGGTACATGGTTGAAAGTTATGGTTTCAAATTCACGTATGAAGAGTTTCATTCATAAATATCGTCTAAAGAGGATAGGATTATGTGCACGATAGACACCATTTAGTTGCATGACAAGAAGTAGGGAATCTAAACGAACATGCAGATGGAGGATGCAATGAGAGAGGGCATCGACTAAGAGACCACACACTGCATCATATTCGGCCTGATTATTGGTGGCAGTACCAATGCAGACCACATTCGAGAGAACCAGGGCATGCAAGGGGGTGAAAATGGCCCAACCCACCGAGGCTAGATTCCAGGAGTAACGACTTGCACCATTGGTGTAACCGATATAGGGTGGGCACGGGAGGTCCTGCATAATAGTGTTACAAGACAAAAAATGGGAGGAGGAGGAACAATGACGGCAGCGTGAGTGTATAGTAGAAATCGAGCAGCAACTACGGGAGGGACTGCGATGGGTAGGATGGCTATGACTCATATACGAACTAGATGGTGGTATATGAGGGCTATAGGAGGTATGGCTGGGACTCGGGCTGTGGAGGTCAACATAGATACGGGTGGTGTTATCCCGTTGATGAGAGGGAAGGTTGAGGTCATGGGTGGAGAAGGCTTCCAAGAAGGCATCCGGATGGGAAAAGAGGGGATGATGAGAGGAACGGAAACCACATGACGCGGAAAAGCTACCTAGGTAATCTAGATAGGAAGAAAGGCTCACATATGGATCATCACGAGGAATGAAAGAAGAACAGATAAACAAATGGTTAAATGATGTTGAGCCCAGGGTGGTTGCTGAAGGAGGATCGAGCGAAATAATAGGGGAGGATTCAAAGGGAATGTTCTCCAAGGGTCTCACAAAGGATGATAGGTAGAGAATGGTGGTAGTAGACTCCGTCATCTGAACATTAGGGGGGATGTCAATGGGAGCGGGGGGATCCTCAAGTTGACCTGAAGCATACTGCGCAAGTATGGGAGAGGCAGACTGATTTTGTTCAACCTCATACTCTCGAACTTCCTGTAAAGAGGCGTGGTAATGCGTCAGGTGAGGAAAATGGTGGGATTAGTGGCCATGGCTACCACACAAATAATAGTGTTTGTTGGTGCGAATAATCTTTGGTTTCTTGGTTATGGACCAAGACAGAATAGAGGGGTCAAGGACCGTAGACTCAGGGAACGCGACTTTAACCATGGGTTGAATACAGGGCAACTTAGGACAAGTATGGGTGGCGTGAAAGACTACATCACACAAGGCGCAAGACTTTACGGGTGGAGGAGGAGCTGGGTCAGTGGCCTTGTCTTTGGATGCCCCCTTGCGAGCTTTTCCTTTCTTCCCTGGAGCTGTCACCACAGGGGCAGGGTCTTGGGGAGGTGCTGGGGGTATGGTGGCAACGGAGGAAGTAAGGGGGACTTGTTGAACTGGTGTCAAAGTGAGATAAGGTTTGGGGTGACCAAGTGGGGTAGCAGCTGGAGGGTCAAGGTACTAGACGGGTATGCCCAGGGTCAGGTTGGGGAGAGAGAGGGTGGCCATGATGGGGACCGAATAGACTCCGGGAGGGGGAGCCAGGAAAGGTATCTGACCAGTGGGATAATGACCAGGAGTGATGACTCCGAGATGGTTGAGGCCTAGGGGAACCGACCCAGGAGGATAGAGGGGTTTAGGGATACCAGCTGTAGGAGAAGGGCCAGAAGGAGGAGGTCCGACTGGCTGAGATGAATGGCTAGGAGCGGGTTGCGGTGGGTGAGGTTGAGTTGGAGGTTGCTGACTAGCTGAAGCGGGTCGCTTAAGGGCAGCCCGAGATGATTGCATCATGCAAACATTCGACAGGCTGGGATCAGAGAGAGGAGGAGGAGGAGGGAGACCAGGGAAAGTTCCAAGCAAAGAGGAGTCTTTGTAGACACCGAGAGAGACAATGGTCAAGGAATCGATGGTTTGCTTACTGGCTACAGAAGAGATGGTCGTCTTAGGGGAGGTCTGAGACTTTGGCTCATGATATGTCAACTGGTCGATGGTGAATATCTTTCCATTGTGAGGAAAAGACATCTTGCGAAAAACCGTGGATGGGACAGCAGACATGGCATAGGTGTAGCTTCGCCCCAAGAGAATTTTGTAATCTAGAGGGGCGTTGATGACTTCGACGTCAATGCAAATAGTATTGCCTGCAAGAGTGATAGGACAATTACGGAAGAGGCCAATGGGCTGGGAGGCGTGGCCATCCCACGCTCGAAGGGTGATCGTGGAAGGGGCCAACTCAGGAGATCCGAGTTGCTTCCAAACCGAAGCGGACATCACACAGGTGGATGCCCCCTTATCAATTATACACCGAGAAATGTTAGCGTTCCAGATTTTGACTAGGATTTGGAAGGCTACGGAAGCAGGAAGAGGAGGATGTTTTGATTGATGGGCGTCGAAAACAATCATTTGGTCATCAACAGGATCTACAGCGCCCATGGGAGATAGTAGAGACTTATTTTGGGAAGGGCATGACTAGAGGAGTTCGAATGTGGAAATGGCAGTAGGAGACTACGCCAAATCATCTACTATGCTATACGAATGAGCAGCTCGACCAGGAGAAGCATTTCGGCGTAATGGTCCCTTAGGAATCTTGGTATGAACCTCAACTTTGGGTTGAGGGATATGTAAGGGACCATTGGATGTCGAAAGAGGCTCTGTAGAACCAGAGGAAGGGGACTCGGAGGTAGACTAAGCGGGAGGGTTGGGGTACTTGCGAGACTGAGTTTGAAGGTTAAGGTCGACGGTTGGAGATGGATCAGAGTTCATCATGAGGATCTGGTAATCAGAGGAACCAAAAGGGGAAGGTTGAGTGGTGACCTGTCGGTCAGGTGGTTGGGCAGCCACGAATCCTTGCTGGGGGAAAGGATCGGTAAACACAGCCGGTTGAGTAGTGGCCACATTAGGGGGAGCATGGGGGGAGGCATTTTGTCCTCGAAATGTGGCTTGAGACTCCCACATCTGCCGCATCTGTGGTTGAAGGGGACAATCGTGAGTGTAATGACCGCAAACACTGCAACATGAACAAGGCTTATTTGTGCGAATAGGCCTGTCCAGATTGGGCTGAGTGCCCTGTTGCTGGTTAGTAGTGTTAGGGTCAAGACCTTGAGGATTGGGTCCACGAGTACCAGGGGCAGATTGATTTTGATTTCCTTTCTGCCTTCTTTCAGAGGAAGGGGGATTAGTCACGCCCTGCTGTGCAAATACTTGCCCCGGAGCGGGCTGTAGGTGCTGTTGCTGGGGTTGAGAAGGTAGGGGGGTGGAAGTGAAAATGCTGGAGGAGCTGGAGCGCCAGGCTGAGGATAAGGATAATGATTAGGTTGGGCAACATTGAGGTAAGCAGGAGGTTTGGAAAAAGGATGAGGCATGCCGTGTCCTGGATACATGCTACCTGGAGGGGGAAAAGTGCTAGAGGTGAGGGAGAACATAGCCCATAGGAGGTGGAGCATACGGATGAGAAAGGACTCCAACGATACCGTCGGTGGAATGAGATGCCCCCGGGGCGTTAGCACCACCAGGCCTGGGGAGGTCAAGCAGGACGGTATAAAGATAACCAGACTGAGCATAGATCAGGTCATATTTCAAGGCTATTTGGAGGGTGGCTTCTTCGGTTTAAGGGAAATGGGAGGCGACATCTTTGCCAATGGTAGGTAAGAGAGTGTGAAGAAACCAATCCATAGAAACCCAACCTTCAAAGGTGGGAGCTCGACATAAGCTCCTTCTTCTCCGCCATTCCTGGACATGAGTGGAAAGGCGGGTTGAAGAGGATTGACGGAAAGAAGTCAAAAGCTCGGTACCAATGTCGTATCAGAGAGGGAGATGGAAATAAGATAAAAAGGCTTGGGCAAGGATCGCAAAGGTGGTATGGGAAGAGGTGGCCTGATCAACATACCATTTAGAAGCTTTGCCTGTAAGCGTGCGTTGGAACAACCGAAGACGGATGGAATCATCGGTAATGGAATTGGAGGAACACCACATGTGGAAAGATCAGACATGATTGGTTGGATCTTCTCCAGCAAGGCCTTTGAACTTAGGGATGTTGGAGGGGAGCTTGGTTGGCATAGTAGGCCAACCAACATTGTGGCGGATAGGGTCATTGGTAAACTGATTAAAATCGGGGAGGCTAAGGCTTGCCAATTAAGGGAGCAAGGGTACAACCGAGGTAGTTCCTCTGGTGGTTCCACTAGTAGTAGTCCCGACATTAGGCTCAGGATTACCGCTAGCGTTAGACCCTGGACCAGACATAGTGAAGGTGACAGGGGGAGAACCAGAAGTAAAAGGAGAACCCAATGAATCAGAAGAGGAGTCGGAGTGCAGACTCTGAGGAGGACTAACTCGATGACAGCGGGAAGGAGTAGGTCGACCGACCGGAAACTGAGGGTGAAGGCCAAGAAGTCTCTGGGATGTGCACCTTGGGGGCACAATGGTGACAACACAAACACGACACAAGGGGAAGAAGAACGACAAAAAAGGCAGGGAGGTGCAAAATCAAGTGATTACAATGTCGAAACAAGGGCAGAAAGGTGCAGTGTCAATTGATTTTACAATTTTTTAAAGTCTTTGCCTGGCGGTGTTAACCAGGCTCTTCTTCGCTTAGGGTGAGTGTGTGGCGTGCGTTAATTTTAATTTTTAAACCCAGATGTTTTGAGAGCAAAAGAAAAAGTGTGCTACGTAACTAAAAATAAATCTGTAGAGAATATTATATAATGCTGAATTAACAGAAAATTAATAGCTAACAATGCATCGATCTAACCCAAAAAGGCGGGTCTCTCAAAAATAGTCTAAAAGAGGGAAAAAATCTAGTCAAAACACACTAAAAAGAGGCCAATAGATCTAAGGTCGGGAGGGACAGGGATCTAAAGAAGAAATCTGCTAAAAAGAGGTGCAGAACACAGCCAAGAGGCAGAGGCAAGGTGGCTATAAAAAAAGGAGGAAATCAGCAAAAAGTAGAAGGGACAAGGAGGAGGCCCTAAAGGTAGTTCCAAACAAAATTTCAGGAGGTGATTTGAAAGGGAGAAGAGCTAATTAAAAGGGATCTAAAAAGGAGGTATCAGATCTGAAAAAGGGAAGGCTGAAACTCTGAAAAATCAGACACCTGAAACAACTAAAACTCTTCCACCAAAAGTGGAGGGTACTGAAGCCCTATGGGACTATGTTCCCACTTAGATGAGAAAAACAAATCAGAAATAGGTCTAGATGGGCTGAGACAGAGGCTGGAAAACCTTGATAGAATCTTCAGAAAAACCCAGAAAAATTGCAGAAAAATAGCAGAAAAACTGGCAGGTTGCAGATACTGGGCTGAAAAGTGCGACCTGGAGTCCAGGTTGTATTTTCTGGGCTGAAAGGTGCGACCTGAAGCTCCAGGTGTCCCGGTGGCAGATTTCTGAAAAAGTTGTCATCTCAGGTGCGATTGATGTCTGTCACCTGCGCAATAGGTCCAGAAACACGCGGAAGTTAGAAATTTTAATGTTTTAGGGTTTTATGGGTGAAAAACAACATAAAAATAGGAAAAACAAAAAGCTGAAAGGAAACCCTAGGGTCCTAAGTAGCTGGATATACAGGAATATGAAAACCAACAGCGGTCGTAATTGAAAACCCGTGTGGAGTCGCTAGTTGTTAGTATGAATCTTTTGTCGAAGTGTACGAAAGAATACCACTTTAGCTACGCATAACTTATAGCCCTAACATCAAATATGACTGCCAATATCTTCAGATCTGTAGTTAGATGATCAAGACAAATGCTGCAAAAATCTAGATCTATGCATAAAGAGACATTAAGCAGTAAAAATAAGGTTTCGCTCCATACATCCAATAGACAAGACAGGAACAATATTTTTGAAATAATTTTTGTATTAATGGAACCTGGGAGGAAAACAAGAAGGTGTTTCCAATTCTCCTCAATGGGATGGGTTCTTGGAAGTCCTCAGCACTTCAGATCTAGTATTTCTCTCTCTTGTTGGTGTAGAAAACCCAGACAAAGATAGAACTCGAAGGGAGCTCACATAGAAAATAATGGAAAATTTGACAATGATGATGGCTCAAAGTCAAAACAAGAGTATAGATCGAGAGTGATCTAATAGGCAACAAAAGGTGAAGAATGGTAGGAGAAACCCTCCTATTTATAGAAAAATATTGGGTCATTCTAGATCTTGGTGCATGATTAAAATAACATTAACCAAATCTAGATCCACCTTTTATGGAATATTTTATTACATTTGTTGGAGGGAAAAAGTATTTGACTTGGGTCAAATCCATTTATTTGTGAATAATAAATAAATAAATTATTTATCTATCATTTTAAGGAAGTGGTTGAAAGATAATTAAATAAATAATGATTTATTTAATTATTTATGGGTGATTTAGTCATATTTAACAAGGAATATTATTTAAATAAGATTTAAATAATTATTCCTAGAAAATAATAAGATAAATAAAAATTTATCTAATTAATTTCTTTGTTTTGGGTTAAACATGACCAGGAATAATAATTAAATTATTGTTTAATTAATTATTCCTTGAGGAAAATCAAACAAATGTAGGTTTGTTTAATATTTTCTTTTGGGGTTTCCTATTTAGACCATAAACAACCTAATAAATGTGTTTTATTAAGTTATTTTACATAGTGAAACCAATTTTACCTAGGGTGAAATTGGTCTTACATGGTGTACTTGGGTCCATCTAGTGATAGTAGATTAGATGACCAAAAAATGGTGTAACACGTGGGATTGAGGTTATATTTTATTTGAATTAAAATTAAGCCGTGTGTTAATTAGAACCCATAATTTTTTTTGTTTGATTTTTTATTATTGATGATAATATCACTTTCTAGTTTTTGAGTAATTTTTTTGGAATTGTAGAATCTAGATTTGTATGTATTTAAATATACATTTCAAGAAATCAAAAATAGCTATAACTGCATTTCATAATTTTCATAAAAAAATACATATGTAGAATCATTATTTCCTTACTTTCTATGGAAATGTTTTCATAATTTTCATTAAAATAAAATGAAAATATAAAATAATTACTTACTTCTCAAAGAAAATGTTTTCATACTTAATTAAAATAAACTAAGAATAAAGTAAAAAAAATTTAATAACAAAACCTAGACTTATTCCGAAATTGTGAAGGTTGTAAATTGTGAAGGTTTAAAATCCGTGGCTTCAGGGGTTAAATTTGACAGGTCCTCCTACCCATCATAGAACATTTTTATGATGATCTCATTTTTAAACAACCCTTCATATCACTTTTAGCATTTCCTTTTACCAATTTCATCTAAGTTAAAAGTAAAAAAGACACAATGTATACATGCAAATATAGAAGCCAATGCAGTTAAATTTTGAAGAGATTAGGGTGAAAAACAACGTGCCATTGTTAAAAATAAATTTCAAAATTTTCATTTCTAATTAGATTTATTTTTCAGAAAACTTAATATTTTAGTTTAAATTTCAATAAGATTTTGCTAAAATGTTGTTTAACTTGTTGATATTAGATATTGTCAATAAAGGTATTCAAATGAAAGTAAAGGTCAACTGAACATACTGAAGTTAAGATGAATCCTTTCACAGAGAAGAGTCTGCTACTCATGAGGCTCAGTTAAAGGAGGAGTCTCGTCTTGCAGGAATTCCATGGAGGAGGGAAAATATTCCATGAAATCGAACATTCTGAGAAAATTACAAGAAGATTTTGTTAAAAAAATTTCTACTCTCGAGATATCGGAATTAGGAATTCCATAGAGGAGGGAAAATATTCGATGAAATCAAACATTCTGAGCAAATTACAAGAATATTTTGTTACATCATCTTCAAATTGACACAATCCATAATGTCAATTTCCCTATTATCTTTGAATTTCTATCTTAATGGGGAAATAAATCTCTATCTTAATGGGCAAATAATTTTTTTATTGCTCCTAACAATATTTTAAAATAAAATGTATAACATAAAAAACATACCCACTTCTAAAGCCTCATCTAGGAATTTATAACATAAAAAAACATAACCACTTCTAAAGCATCATCTAGGCTTACAAAATGTGGCCAGTGTAAATCTAGATTAACTTTGGATCCACCAAACCTCAAAAGGGTTGAAATTTATTTTCACTTAGTGAAAATAGGTTTCCATCACAAGCTATTTGATATCTGATATCTTTCTCTCTGCTTGGTAGATCCTAAGTTAATATGGGTCTAGGTTGGTTTAATTTTACCCTTTAAATGTTGAAAATGCAGCAAGATGATGGAGCTTAGTGAAATGAAGTCGCCTTCACTAAGTGGGCCCGCAGGCAAATTCTGGCGCAAAATTCTATTTTTAGACTACGTCTATTTTTAGACATATGGAGCATGGTCCGGGGATTGCAGTATGTTATTCTTGGAGTATTGGTCATGTTGGTAAAAATAGATGGGACTCTATTTTTGTGACCTATAGGTCGATAGGTCGAAGTCTATTTTTAGACTGCCTATCCTAAAAATAGGCAAGTCAAATATTATTTACCCTTAATAATATTTGGACTATAAACTTCAATTTACTCTCTTGGAGCACTTCAGTTCGAGCTACAGAAGTGGCTCATGCATCTGACAGAGGAAGTACGCTATTCCAAGGGTTTTATGGCATCATGCATGGTTGACTTCAGTTAGGACTTCAGTGGCAGAAGTTTGGTAGAGTTAATGAGACAGCTAGTGGAGTTGTGTTCTGTTTATTTTAGTTGAACTGGTTGAGATTAGTTTAACTAGCTAATAAATTATTTATGAGTGGAGTGAATTAAATATTATTTAATTCATTAATTAGTAACTCATTATTCAACTCAAGAACACATCAGTTCACTACAGTGCATGATCAGTTCAGTGGAGACCAGTGAAAGAGGTAGATGAAAGGGTGGAGTTAGCTATCAGTGGCGACATCAGCTGTGCATGAGATTTGCACCACACTTGGAGGAATTTCCCATGATGATTGCGCTATCAAGCCAAGGATATTCGAACCTTGGATCTCTATATAGACAGGCCATGATTGCGCAATAGAGGCAAGGCAATTGGCGGTGAGTTTTGAACCAGTAACCTGTTCAAAACTGAGCTAGATTGTGGGTAACTGTATGAGAAAGTACTGAGTACTTGTGAGGAGTATTGTACTGAGTTTGTTACATGATTTCTCCATTATAATATACACAATATCTGCGGGGTTTTCAGCTATAAGCTTTCCCATACATACTGTGTTAATGTGTATGATGATTTGATGTGTTATCGCTTGATTTTATTTCCGCATGTGTGATGATTTGAGTTGATCTGAGTGGAAGAGATTATGTGTTGCATATAAATTCGAATTGTATGTGATCAGGATAGTCTCGGTGGATAATTAATCATTATTCAGCAAATTTCTACATTAAATATGTTATGTTCCACATGAATACCATGGGAGAATACCATGGGTTCTCATACCATGTGTCAATACCATGAAATTATTTTTATTTTAATGTTATTTTTTATTATTTTTATTTTATTTTGATAAAGTAAAATTATTTTCACATAGTGTGATTTTTATTTTTACCTAGATCCATCTTAAATCCGAATATTTATTTTTTTAACCCTCTCCCTTAAAATAAGGTGGGCTAATATCGAGACCTAATTTTTTTATAAAATAAATTTGGTGCGATTTGAAATATAAATTTACTTTTTTTACCCTCTCCCTTAAAATAAGGTGGGCTAATCTCTAGATGTAATTTTTTTATAAAATAAATTTGGGGTGATTTGAAATAATATACTATGATACAAAAAATTCGCCTAATAAAAATTTAAAACCCTTTGCTTTTTCCCATGGGTGAAAATTCGCCCCTAAAATTTTCTATGTTTCACTTTCCCGCCAATTCAAATTGAATTCCTTCATATAAGTTTCTTGTACTTTAGCAACACTTTTCCTTGGCAGTTGTCGTAATGTGTATTTATTTTTGTTATGAGTAACCATTCTTTACTCATGTTTTCATGGCCCCCCTAAGTCTATTTTGTGTGGGAGCATCATCAATTCAACCTTGTTCAAAGCATCCAAGTTGAGTCACCATCGCATTCATAAAGTCTGTCCCAAGTCCCTTTATCTCCTGTTACAATATTCCATCTATATTTGCATTGTCTTCATCACTTGTTGCCCATTTTTGCCTCCAATCATACTATCCCACATCCCCTCCACAGTCGAGTCAGTCATTACGAGGTAAAAAATGTTTTTAATGCTCTAACAAGAAAAGTCATTTGTTTGTCTCTCAATTTCCCCCATTCCATCATTATCCCTGATGTCATTCCATTATTCACTCTACGATGATCCCTCATGCCTAATTCGAGGATTCCTCATTGCCTCAACTATGGCAGGCCCTATTCTGTCTACTTCATCACATTCATTCTAGAAGAATGGTCTAGAGGGTGGTGTCACTTGGTTACAACTTTCATTATTGTTTGATGCCTCAGATCAAGCAAAGGGAAGCACTATCTCCATTAGACTTGGTTGTTTCTCACGTGCTCGACCTCAACTCATTAACACACAATTGAGGATTGTACACTTGATGGTCCAATGATCCAACAGATTGTAGCAGTGATTCCTGGGTGTGTGTGATCTTTTTCAGACCTCATGAAGGGGTGGCCCTTCAGGTAGCCCCAAACATGCTCGAATGACCTCAAATTATGCTCTAGCGTTAGATGTAGTTCTATAGATTTTATGGGTTTGGTTTTAGTCACTTTCAGCACCCATAGCATGCATGTCTCATTCAAATGATCCATTCAGCTTTGCAAATCCATTTCCTATTCAGTAGGGCTTATTTTTTTGTTATACCCATGCCCCCCCCCCATTTCATATGGAGGGGAATTATGTCTCATTTAATCATATGTTATTGTCTTCAATCCTAGCCTTTTTTTTTCCAGGTGCCTTATGTATATGGGATCGATTGTATCATTTTCTAGCCCATTGCTACTAGCGTGTCATGTATCATGTACCATACATTTTGTAGCTCAGTCCCACATTGTTGGGCTCATCATTATTCTCTATACTTATTTATATCAGTGGGTGTGAGTATGCCTCCCCCCCTCGTTGAGATCATGTACTCCAACATCAAATGAGAGTTATGTCAGTTCATAAGTCTCACCCCCTCAGTAACTATCCTCCACCTGCTTCACTTCACTTATGTCTCTATCTGTCTGACTCCCCTTCGGTGTCTAATGATTGTGTTCTTACAAAGTAATTTGGTCATATGATTTTCTCCTAACACTTGTATGTTGGGGGCAATATTTTATCACCAATAATTGATCACCTAACCATTTCTACCTAGGTGGATCGAAGTACACCATGTAAGACCAATTTTACCATAGTAAAATTGCTTTCATTATACGAAATAATTTAATAAACATATTTTACTAAGTTATTTTTGGCTAAAACAAGAAACCCCATGAGGAATAATTAAATAAATCATTATTTATTTGATTTTCTTCTAGGAATAGTTAATTAAACCACTATTTAACTAATATTCCTTGTCACATTTGACCCAATTATGAGAAATAATTAGATAAATCATTATTTTCCTTATTTTTCTTTAGGAATAATTAATTAAATCATTATTTAGTTATTATTCCTTGTTAAATTTGACTAGATCACCTCGCAATAATTAAACAAATCATTATTTGTTTATTTTTCTTTAACCACATTCTTAAAATGATAAATAAATCATTTATTGTTTATTATTTCTAAATAAAGATATTTAGCCAATTTAAATATATTTTCCCTCCAACAAAATATAATAAAATATTCCAAGCAGTTAGATATAGATTATGGTTAGTAATATTTTATTATTCTCCATTTTCTAGGATAACTCAATATTTTGTTATAAATAGGAGGGTTTTTCCATTCATTCTTCACTTTCATCATTCTCATTGTCACTATCATTTTCTTTTTCCATTTGAGCTCCCACTTGAGTTCATCACATATTTTGGGTTTTCTACATCATTGAGAGAGAGAGAGACTTGTGAAGCCAAAGCATTGAGGACAACCAAGAACCAATCCCATTGAGGAGGACTAGTAACATATACTTGTTTCCTTCACCAGGTGTTACATAATAGAAAATATCATTCTTTAAATTTTTGTTGTCCATTGGTTACATGGAGTTATTTTTGCATCAATTATTATATCATTTTATTGTTTAACTGCTTTTACTGCAAAGATTTGGGTTTTTGCAAGATTTTCTTTAATTGTATATTGCAGATCTAAAGGGTTTTACAACCATTTTTGTTGTTAGGGATATATGTCATCCATAACTTAAGTAAGGTCTTTTTGGTACACTTGTCAAAATATTTTACACTAATATTTCTTGCAACAATGCGTTGAGGTGTGTTTCATCTATAATATTTATTGCATGTGAGAATATGAAGTGTGGATTGGAGTAGTGGTTGATGAGATTGTGTGGCAGCTAGTAAAGTATTTGGAGATTATGCTATCCTATTTTCTTCTTTAATTTTTTTTGTAGCTTTTGATTTATAAAGATGGTGTTGTTTTGATGTTCATGTTAAACGAATTGGGAGTCCACTCTAAAAATTTATAAATGAGGTTGACATGGGTGAAGGCATGGAGGTTTCATATTATACAGTGACTTGGTGGATTTACTAAAGGGAAGAGTTTTCTCCATTCAATAGGAGTGGGATAGTACAATGGAATTTAGACGAGGATCATTGATCGTGGTGGCCTTCAATGTATGGTAATCCATAGATATGAGAAAGAAATAGGTTCCTGTCTAAAAGGACCAACATATTGTGAAAGAATTAGAGTCTTACATATATGGATGTAGCTAATCCATGTACAATTTGTTCAGTAATGTTTATTTTTGGTGCTCTGAGCTATGCTTTTTGTTTTAGTTTATGCATGTGTAAATATTAAATTATTTGTAGAAGAATCTTAAAAGTGCCACACTACTAATTCACCACACCCCCCTCAGTAGTGATAGTGTCCAGCAATATGATATTACATACTACCCTTCCTTAAATAATGTTGTCCCAAGTTTGACTTTGATCATATAACTTATATATTATTTATTTATTTATTTATTTCTATTCTCCTATCCAACACCTTCTATTGTAACTAGTATAAGGGCCACCCAAGTGACCATAACTATCATCAAAATTCACATCACAGCACTAAGGGAAAGCATGAGTACTCTCAATGCCTTATTTTCCAACTTTAAAAACCAAGCTTTAAGCCCTACCGATCTATACCAAATCCCCAAGGTAAGAATACAATCCAATACTCATTTATCCCAAATTCTTGAAATGTGACCTAAAATCCTTCCACATCTCCTACCAAGTAAAAAATTAGGCATATAATCCCCACACAAAACTCCATCCCACTTTTGGAATTCGGTATCACAACTCTAATATCAGGTAATTGACCTTATCAATATGGTCACATATCCAATTGATAGGTATGAAAAGAAAAATAAACACTAGAATAAGTAGTTGATTTTGTTTTTATCCAACCCATAAGGTGTTACATATTCTACCCCATAGGTATGGGCTTCCATGATATCATCAAATAAATTGACCCTCTCAGCCTCATGGTAGAATCTCTATCAACCACCATCTAACAACATGAAACCATTGCATTAGTTATAACATCATCATATTATAGAAAATAATCCACATGCCAACTCTTGCCTGCCATCATGAGAATGCAATGTAAATTTTATCACAACATATTGAATAGTAAGGAATTGCATCCTGATGCTTACCATCATTATACATTTCATAAGTAAAACTACATGAAATTACCACAGAACATAAAATTGTGACATTAAATCATAATTTTGTAATGTTAGGATATATTTATCAAATATATTTCATTACATCAAAATCATAAATAGAACCACATGTTATTATAACACCATAAATATGATATTCACCTCAACATATTATAAATTTAAATAAATAATACATCATAAGAATGATTATCATGATACATCGAAAAAATTAAATCCATTAACATATATAAACAATGAACACTGACTATTTCATTTAATGGAATAATATCATGTAACATCCATCTAGGATCTAGGATCTACATCAAATCATCAATACTATTAGTTTTTTATTCTCATCAAGATACCAATTGGTTTTTAATAATCATTTCCACTTCTTCCAACAAGGAAATTGAAAATTTATAGGATATATATAGTCATAACATGCTTAAGTTTCTCTTCTTTTTCTCTTTTTCCTAACTTAAATATAATCCTTTCCAAGAACACATAATAATAAGTCTCCATTGTTTTCATGGTTAATCCACTTACACATGGATATAGTTAAGCCTTCATTATTTATCCATTAATCAATGATTTTCTATCAAATTAGTTCATCTCATCATGTATCCCAACCAATACCACTTTATCTATTTTATCTTAGAAGCACCCTTCTTCAAGTTGGACTAGGGATTCATCCCCTTTCACTTCTATCTTGTTAGACACTATCCTAGGTTTATAGGTTTAATTACTTGGAAGTACTATGACCATTATCATTCATAAAAATGATTTATGCGATTGGTGTGCTTAGAAATAACTTAAGCACATAAATTTCCTCAATACTAATGGAAATAAAATTGATAATTTACCTTATATGAATTCTTGGCATATCATCAATCTAGTCATGAAATCATGACTACAGATCATTCAATTCATTAGTTCGTTCTCACTTTTAGATAATAATTCTCCATGTCTCATTATCAAATTTATAGAAACGATTATTCTTACTTTTTTTGTTGTTACCATTAATTAGTTAATTTTTTTTCATATTATATCCTTAGAATTTGTGAGTGTTCTACATTTACAATCCATATCTTTACACCTTAGAATTATATGGGTCATCACTATGACCATTACACAATTTCATTAGTAATCATTCATGTTTTTAATCCCCTCATCAACATCCTTAGGAGTCCTTACCACTTAAGGGAGAGACACCCATTTACTATCATCACATAGCTTGGTTATAAGATTTATTACATTTTATAGTTCACTTGAACTTCCATGATATTCATTATGTATAGCCCTCCAAGGAGCCATTTTAGAATTCGTTAAATAGTCAAATTCTAGCAATTCCATGTTGTGATTCAATTTGGACACCTTGTCACTAATCCTTGACTGAATAGATGAATGCTACCCTTATGAAAATGTGTTTTTATTTTTATTTTTTGACTCATAATTTTCTTCTCAATTCTCATCCTATATAACTCATAATTTTATTATCTCTATTAAAATTCATCATGATCATTAAACTTCATGGTTGATTGACAATATTTTATTCTTGATAAACATCATCCCTGTTTGAACCTTCTGTAGATCCTTATCATGTTCTTATACAAAAAATCCACTATGCATCCACAACCATTTTAAACAAGGTTCCATTCACAAGATGCTTCTAATGCCTTGAATTACTCCAAAAATATTTCTTCATGTTTTAAGATAGGTTACTACTTGATTATTTATTATATTCATTTGTGAAACACTTATTCACTTTCCTTAAGTATATATCTAGTATCTATCTAGCACTATTTTATGTTCATTTCTTCCTTTCAATTTTTTTATGGTTACACGATCTACAAGAAGTTATCGCTATCAAAAAATTTCAAGTTCATTCCCTTTTTCCTCCTCCTTAGATAAGTTTATCAAATATATTCTGATAACATTAGAGATCAAACTTAGAAACTTCCCTTCATTTCTTAGAATCCTTTCCTCATTAAAATTTCTCTTTCATCTTCTCATTCTAATGAGAGGTTTATACTCATTCTAGGATTGGTTAAATATTATATTAAGTATGATGGTTTTAGTTTAGAAATCGTTTATGTATACTTTCAGTAAATTGTACTATGATTATCTCAATTATAATTTCTCCATTTCTTTCTTAAATAACTAGTGTATCTTTACTTCCTTCTCTTATGTCGTCATCTAATTCCACATATTATGTTGTTGTATATACCTTCATATCTAATGGCATATTTTCAATGTCTATGTCAAGCCTCTAAGTTTATAATATAAATAAATCTTGATTTCCTCATGCACTTAATAGTTTATGTCTACTAACATAATTCCATAATCTCATATGTCAAAAACATTATATTTTCACAATGCTTAAGTGCTCAAAGGAATTAGAACTGAATTATATGTTTTTATTGATCGAGTTGATGGCTACAAGTCCCACTTCCAATACGACATATAATTTTAATAAAGGGTTCCATCACCACCTTTTACATTAATTATAAGTTGTTTTTCGTTTTATAGAGTGAATTTTGTATTAGATTAAGATTCATTAATGTATGGGATTTCTTATCAAAATATTTTTTCCTATCATTTATCTCTTGCCATTAATTTCACATGGTAAATTAACGTGAATAACTAAATAACTTTGCATCATGATATTGTTCTAATCTACCATTTTGTATAACTACATGTAAAAAGGGCCTACAAATTGGTGTTTATATTGATCTAATATGTACTAAGTTCTAAGGGATTCCTTGAACATTTCCATGGTAACTTCAAAGGGAGTGACCTGAAATTTTATCTCTTAATTTACCCACCATAATAGAGATTATCCTTTAAGAATACACATTTATATATTTCACTTTCCCCACTATAGAGTATGTCTTAAAACTAAGTATCTCCTAGAAATTCTCACCCAAGCTTTTGATTTCTAGCCCATATCATGACTTGTAACCAAGGAAATTTGAATTTTTGAACCAAGTTCATCTTAGAGTGTTCTTCTCTCATCAACCATTTCCTCATTGTTTCTACTCCAACTCCCTCTCTTGACTCTAATCTATTATTTATAATTCTTCTCCTCTTCAAGAGGTAATATCCTCAAAAAAAATTAAAAAACAATCTTTTCACTATAACTTAAACTATTCAAAGATAACAAATTAACATGAACCCCTTTTATAACTTTATTAATAATAATTATGCTATTATTGCTCAATTATCATTTCATACATCCTCTTTTCCCATAGTTTCACCGTAAAATTTTCTTTTCTATTATTCATTCTTATTCCAGTATGAATTTTTGGTTATTTCCAACTTCATGAAAAATGAAAAGATATCTCACCCTCTCAAGAAGATCCATCATGTATTGTATTACAAAAAAAATTAAAACATTATTACATATACATTTTCTAACCTAATAACTCATCTTGAATGAAGCAAGGGGTCTCCTTCACTCCACCTTAATTTCAAAATCATGAAAAATTATTCATCTTTATGAAATGCCATATTATCCTAACCATAACAACATTATCATGCATACAAGACCATAAATCACCATAAAAACAAAAAAAAATGCCTCATAAAAATAATGTTCCAACCAATTTTAAACTTGTAAATCTCATTATATCTTGCAGACCAGTATGTAAAACAATCTTTCATACAAATATTTTTCTTATATTACTTAAAATATATGTATTCTATGCCACATATAAATAATTATTAGGAAATTATATCATGACATTTTCATATATATATATATATTACTTATATCAACATTATTTGCTTTTACAATTCAACTTCTGTAATTTGCACTCTCCTTTTTTATACTATAATAATAATAATGAGTAGTAATAAAATTTATTATAATTCGCCGCGTTAATTAATAGTTTTAACTGGACCTCCAATACATCCCTCAGATTCTTCTATTGTAGCTCTATCTATATTCCACTAAAATCCTTATTAATTAGTTAATCAACCTTCTCATTCAAAAGCGGAGGATTACTTGACTTAAAAAAAATAAAGGTTTAGTCTCAACATTCTTAATATTATGAAACCAAGATACCCAAAACAAATTTTATATAAGAAATCAATGTAAGAAGATACTTTTTTTCTAAATATCATAATCATGGAAACCATTCGAAAAGTCAACTTGAAATGTTTAGAGTTCAATGAAAGTTCATATAATTTCAATGGTCATTATAAATAACCACAAGAAACGCATGTAACATGTTCCACATGAAGGCATTCAAAATTTAATGAATACTCATAAATTCATTACATGCATTATAAATTTAACTTTTATTTTTATTTTTCTAAGTATTATCCATTACATGCATCTATTATTTCAAGGTAACAATTTAGTAGATTAAAATAGGAATATATATATATGAATTATTATTTATATATTAAATAATCATCTTTTTAATTATGTAAATTATTGGTTTTTTTTATCATATTTAAAATCATTGTTTTTTTCGTCATATTTAAAAGGAGATATTGTATTCTTAATGCATCATTAGACATGTAATAATTAAAAAGATATCAAGTGATCATTAAAATATGATACAATTCTAAGAGATACAATTTATCCCTAAATCTCTTACTTGAAGTGTTTCCCTCATTTCTTCACTTGATAAATTTCTCTTTCTTCAACTCATTGTATTTGATGAAATTATGAAATTTGAAATATAGAAAGTGAAATCAAAATTGATGACAATTAAAAAAAATACACAACATGAAAATGTGTGGATCATGATGGTAGCAATAAAATATAGAGGATATGGTGCTTTGTTGGCTAGGCTTCATGAATGCTCAATAAAAAACTTTAAAAGCACAACTGAACAAGGATAATGTATATAAGGTAATAAAATAGTTAAAATTTAAAGAATTTATGCTTTTATTTGTATATACTAGCCCTCATTTAAACATTGCTAATAAATATTGGGTGGAATATAGATATCAATGCAAGTCAATTACTCCAAGCAATAAGAATGTTATGTTACTATATACCATATGGAAATTTAATTCCCAAACACAAATTAAAAGGAGAAACAAGTTATTTTAGCTTCTTTAATTGGGAATGCATAAGTTGTAACCCAATGTTTATGTATTACAAGATAGGGGTGTTAACCACCAAAGGTGGGTGACCCCATAGGAGAAATTTCTCCTAGATGTTTCTTTAGTTGGTAGCCATCAACCCCTAACAACCACTAGTGTAGCTGATATATTTTTTCATTTGATCTCCGCTCCCTGAGACAGTCATATGTCTCGTCACCTATCTATCAAGAATATATGTTTGAAGGTGGTCATTCCAACCCTAAAGATATGTTTCACATTGTGAAATTGGGTGCTTATGCTTATTTTTCCTTGGGCACTTTTGGTATGCATTAATGGGTGACTTGCAAGAAGGAAGGTTTTTGAATATAGTCAAGTTCCCTCACCTTAAATGGGGGGATAATCCTCAATCCTAATCTCGTGGAATCTACCCTATTGCTTATGGCTTTATGATGGGAACTACTTGGGAAACACTAATTTGTGTAGTGTTGTCTTGTTTTCCCATTTAAAAATCTTCACTTCCCTTTGCACATTACAAGCCCTATTTCATCATCTTCCCTCTCTGGGTCCACATGGCCACTGTGACCATAAGGCGCTAATATGCCCCCTCTCCTTGTCCACATGTCTAGGTCAGTCCAAGAACTATTTCCCCATATGTTGATGTAGCTAAAAGAATGTTAAAATCATATCATGGACACAAGTAAGAAACAAACTAAAATAATATTATAAAATAAAAAATATAGTTGAGACATTATACTGGCACATGGGAAAAATCCAAACATGATCTCTACCCCTTCATTATGGCCATCAACCTAGTTCATAGGGTCCTATTAGTTCCCCCACATCATTAACAAACCCAAACACATCCCAACCCTTGATGGGCAATGAACTACCCACCTTAAGGGGGTAATAATTGCATATATCATATATAGAGCATGCTCTCATATCTTGGATCCTGGAGCAGTAATATCATGAAAAATAAAGAGAAGGAGATGTAGTATACCTCATCTACAACACAAAAAATTTAAGTTAAATAATTTATATAACTCTCGATCTTACTTCCACCTCTCTCGAGGTATTCTCTGCTAAAGAAATTCTTATTTATGAATTATTACTAGCAACCTTCCTAACACGGTATTAGTTATGTTGTTTGATCCTTTCTCCTAAGAACATAAAACTCTTAATTTTAACATATACATATTTTTTGTTTAAAAAAAACCATTCTATTCCAAAAGATAATATTAATGTCTCATATCCAAATTGTTATTTTTTTATATGTTTGCGTAATAATAGAAATTTTAAACACAAACATCATTGCCTTTTACTTCTTGTCAATATATAAGATAAACAATTTTGAGTTCTCTAACAAAGTATTTTTCTTGAAATTCTACTTTCATACTTGAATCCTATATGTGTTTATTAATTTATATGACTATTACATATAGTCCTTAATATTCATTTAAACTTTATATTTCCATGTTATTATCTCAACCCACTGGGAATATTCAACCATATGAAATGCGATGCAGATAATATACATATGTGAATCCTTTTCATTATATTATGCTTTGATCAAAACTATATAATTATCATATCTTTTATATCCATGGTTCCAATGTGGTAAAATTAGTATTACTACCCAAAATTAAATTCTAACCATGGTTTATACTGTGCTATACATACTTGCTCTCTGGATTCTTTTGCGTATACATGTTCAATTTTGAAACTTCCACAAAGGTCCTTTTGACCTACCAAATCAATAGTTATTATGACTTTTCATTCATTCAACGGTGGAAATGGTTTTAGGGTTTAGTTATGAAAAAATGACTACCATTATTTCCACTCTTTTATGTTGTTTGAACCTTCATTTTTTTTTTTGTCATTGGGTCTCTATCGCTCTGCAACTTAGCTCTCTTTTAGGGTTTTAAATTTGTTTTTAGTATTTTATGGTATGAGAAAATCAACATCAATTGTTGTTTTGTGGTATTTTTCAATGCCTTGGCTCTTTCGTCACCACGAAAAGCTACTCTTAGTCATTCAGAAATCATTCTAGTAAATATTTACTTATAGTTATAGTTATTCATAGTTTGGGAAAAATTATTCATTTTGTTCAATGTGTCCATCAATTTAAGAGACTTATTTTGCTACAAGAATTTATGAATAAGTTTACTTATTGTTATCACCAAAAAATGATCATCTAGCCATTCCTAACTGGATGGATCGAAGTACACCATGTAAGACCAATTTTAACATAGTAAAATTGATTTCAATATAAGGAATAATTTAACAAACCAAATTTTATTAAGATATTTTTGCTTAAAACAAGAAATCCCATGAGGAATAATTAAATAAATCATCATTTATTTGATTTTTCTCTATGAATAATTAATTAAACCATTTTTTAACTAATATTCCTGATCATATTTAGCTCAATTATGAGAAATCATTAGATAAATCATTATTTTTCTTATCTTTGTCCATGAATAATTAATTAAATAATTATTTAGTTATTATTCCTAGTTAAATTTGACTAAATCACCTAGGAATATTAAATAAGTTACTATTTCTTTACTATTATTTAAGCACATTCTTGAAATGATAAATAAATCATGTATTTGTTTATTATTTCTAAATAAAGGTATTTAACTAATTTAAATGTTTTCTCCCTCCAACAAAATATAGTAAAATATTCCAAACGGTTAGATCTACATCTTGGTTAATAATATTTTATTATTCTCCATAATGAAGGATAACTCAATATTTTTTTATAAATAAGAGGGTTTTTCCATTCTTTCTTCACGTTTATCATTTTCATTGTCGCTATCATTTTCTTTTTCCATTTGAGCTCCCACTTCAGTTCGTCGCATATTTTGGTTTTCCACATCATTCATAGAGAGAGACTCATGAAGTTAAAGCATTGAGGACAACTAAGAACCCATCCCATTGAGAAGGACCGGTAACATTTACTTGTTTCCTTCACCTGGTGTTATTAAATATAGAAATCATTCTTCAAACTTGTCTTGTTTTTTGGTTATTTGGAGTTATTTTACATCAATTGTTATTCTTTTTGTTGTTTAACTACTTTTGCTGCATAGGTTTGGATGTTTACAAGATTTATTCTCATTGTCTATTTCATATCTAAAGGGTTTTATAGCCATTTCTATTGTTAGGGCTATTCTTCACTCATATCTTAAGTAAGGTCTTTTTGGTACACTTGCCGAAATATTTTGCACTAACAAATGGCGACTCTACTATTGTAATTCAAATTCCTGGGTGACCATCAACTTCAACGATCAAGGTTTATCTTCAGCAGTTTTCAGTCTCTTGATGTTGCTTTCTAAATGTTTCTTCCTTATTCAGTCAAAATTCTAAATTCTGAAGGTTTTTTGGTGTTTTCTGTAGGTCACAAGTACTAGTTGCATTGGAGACGACACTTTTTCCGCAACCTACCACCCAAAAATTCGGGAGAAGAAATCACGGTTTTTAGCCCAGAAAGTGTGATTTTTCCCTAAAATCACACTTATCTGCTTAAAAGGTGTGATATCACCTGTTTATAGTTCAGTAACAGTGATTTGAAATATTTTTCTGAGTTTTTCTTGAAATTTCCAAGGTTTGTTGAGAGCACTGTTTTGGGTTGTCTGACCTTTGTTTCATCCTATCTTAGGCTTGGATATGCTCGGTTTGTATCCTTGAAGTATAACCAAGCCCGTATGGTTTCAATATACTTCCACCTTTTTAGGAGGAGTTGATTTGAGTAGGTAGTATGAGATTTGCAGGGATTTTAGCCATTGCTCGAGGGCCTGATCCATCATTTTTACATATCCTTAAGATAGGTTATTGTTACATCCAAAACTCCCTCTTGAGTTTTTTTGGACTTTTCCCTTAGGGTCTCACTGATTTCCCTAGGTTTTTTACCTTTAGCCCTATATTTTGCAACAAATTTCCCCTCTGGTTTCTTATTATTTTTTGCGTCATTTCTAGCAATATCAAGTCATTAGATCCCAGGCTCATAAAAATTAGATCTCTTGTCCATTTTAGCATGTTTTGAGTCAATTTTACCCCCATATTGTCTGGTTGTTTGATAACCTTGTTCGATTTGGGATTTATGTATGATTAGTTGCTTATTTTACTATCATTTCAATTGTATTTACATATTTTCAACATTTTTTTCTTTTTTAAATAATCATCTACGCTTTATTAAAATAAACACATAGTTTGCACACACTCACACCTAAAGCGTAAAGCACTTGGTTTACATCGCCAAGCCAAGACATAAACATCCTAATTAATTTTTGAGCCACACAGATCCTTTGTTTATCAATATTCAACATTTCCGTGTCATTTTTGACTTGGCATCATTGCATTCCCAAGGTATTTATCACGGATACTCCAATGTCTTCAGCCTCAGTTTCCACTAGGGCATCTTACTCCACCCTATAGGGTCCAAGTTAGTAGTCCCCTGAATCCCCATTCTAACTCTGGTTCTTCTGGTTCATCGAGTTCTTCCTTTGATTTCGACTCTATTTTTTCTTCTCAACCTCATAAATACACCATGTGAAGAGACAATGTAGTTCTGGGAAACCAACTAACCAATGGATCTGGATCTACTCCTAGATTCACTTCGAGTGGAACCACTATAGGAATTTTCCTGGCTACTCCTTCGCTACATTTTATGGTGGGTTTAATCCTTCTCAATTTTATCTAGTTAATCAATGACCCCATACTCCACAATTTGGGTTGTACAACTTTTCCAACTAAGCTTCCTTCTGACATTCCTAAGTTTGAAGGAAAAATTGGAGATGACCCCACTAATCATGTCCACTGCTTTCATATGTGGTTTTCATCTAATTATATCACTGATGACTCCATTTGTCTTTGGTTTTTCCTCGCAAACTCACTGGAAAAGTTTCAAAGTGGTATGTTGACCATCACACCACATCCCATACCGCTTTTGCGACTCTTGCTAAATCATTTATGTCATACTTACAATTACCTCTCTGTTATGATACCAGTACTAAATTATTGACTCCATTCCATCATACTTATACCACCACCTTTCTGACCATGTCTAAGAATGGCGTAAAAGAAGGAGCTTGTGTAGAGCTCTCACATTCGACAACTATGTCTATATGGATTGGTTCCTTAGAATGCTCTTATCTCCCAGAGGTAAAATGTTGCATCTCATTCTCCTCGGTCCAAGGAATAAGGTCTCTAAGTTGCGTTAAAATATGACTTGATCTATGCCCAGTATAGTTATGTTTATATTGTTTTACCAGATCTTCCTAGACCTAGTGGTTCCAATGCACTGGGGGCATCTCACGCAGCTGACGGTATCATTAGATCCCTCTCACATCCATATGCTCCTCCTCAGATGAGTTATGGTTACCTCCATGGGGGGACCAGTTCCTCAACACCTATCCCCCTCAAGGCAACTTGTATCTTGGTCAAAGAATTCTTTACGCATTTTCCCAACCGCATCAGTTGATGCTAGTGCCAACTGTTGCTCAACCTGTTTACCCAAATTTTCCCCATATCCTTATTATCCATATGCACATCTGAGCATTACATCCCCTCTGGAATCAATGCCCCCTACCTCCCGTGCCTTCTCAACCTCAGCCACCGCCTCCTCAAGGTCAGGTTTATGCTCAGCAGAGCAGGAATAATCCCCCCAATTCCAAGAAAAGGAATAAGGGGAAAGGCAACCAAAACCAAAAAACATATAGCAACTAGGGTCTCCAAGATAATCAATCGAACGCACCCTAAGAGAACTAGCCTAACACCACAAACCAGCAACAGGGCGATTAGCCCAAATAGAACAAGGTAGTTCATACGAAAAAACCTTGTGAATGTTGTGATGTACATGGCCTTTATACAGATTATTTTCCTCTTCTACCCTAGATGTGTCAAATGTGGGAAGCCCAAGTAGCATCTCGAGGATAGAAACCCACGACATCGCTCCCTCCAAACACTGCTCAAACTCAACTGGTTGTGTTCACAAATCCTTTCCGCAGCAAGGATACGTTGTTTCCCAACCCCTGCAAGGTTAGACCACTCCTAAATCCAAATATTATGGTAATCAAAATAATCATATTCTCATGATGAACTTTGACAAGGTCAATACCGCTGATTTCAACCTTCAGACCCGGTTGCACCAATATGACAAGAAACCTGCTACGTCTGCAATTGAGTCCCAAACCAAACTATCCACAGAGTCCATTCCAACACTAAATGGTCCCTTAAAGATTCCTCATCCTATGGTGGAGATCATTCCCAATATCCCCAAATGGCCCTTACATTATAATGTTGCTTCTGCCAAAGTACCCACACTTACACCATAAATGATGACTTGGCGCAGTATCCTGCCACTATGTCAACGCTGGAAGTTTTCCAGACATGCACATCCAAAAGAAAATATCTATTATATTCTCTAGGCATTTTTGATCCTTCAGATGATCGCTTGATCATATTTGATGTTGAAAATTCAGAACATCCCCCTCCACCCTCATCCATTTCTTTCCAAATACTAGTCAAGATTCATAATTCCATATTCAAGTGATGTATCATTGATGAGGGCACATTCACATGTGTGATGTTAACCTATGTTTGGAAGAAAATTGAGTCCCTTGATCTTCCCCCATCCACCATCACTGTGTGTGCTTGGGATAGTTACCCGTCCCAGCCCCTCGACATGTTTCAAAATTTTCATGTTACACTTGTGGGAAAGACTGTTTGTATTGACATGGAATTCATAGATTCCCCTTTGGATTATAATATCCTATAAGGTTGTAGATACACATATGTGATTTCAACTGTCGCATATGTGATTCACAATAAGATGTGCTTCCCCCATAATGGAAATATTTTCACCATCGATCAGTTGACATATTACGATCCCAAGTCTCAAACCTCACCTAAGTCTATTATATCATCGGTGGCTAATAAAAAAAATTTCAAACCTCTCACCAGTGTCTAACTTAGAGTCTATAAAGATTCCTCATTAACTTTTTCATTCTCTGCCCCCCCCTCTAATCATTGAGACCATCTCATCGAGTGTTTGCATGTTGCAAGCGTCTCGGGTTAGCCAAAAGTGGCCCGATATGACTAGCCAGCAGTCAGTGCCTTCGAAACCTGCTATTTTTCACTCAAGACAGCCATTAGGACCATCTCTACTTAGGGGTAAAATTCAAAGGTGGTAGCTAGAGTAAGATCCCTTTAGGGCCTTCTTGGGACCCAAGGCTGACAATCAGATTAGCTGCAAAATTTACAAAGACAACATATGCATGTTCATACAAGTATTTTATTGACAATATGAAACAGAGAAGGATTACCTCGAAGTGTAGTGTTGATCTATTGGAGAACTCAAGGTACTGTGGTGAAACCCTACCTCACTAGCTCCAAGTCCAAATCCTACAAGCAAACAATGAAACTAGTAATCTTCACAATGTTATCACAATAAAAAATCAAAGACAAGCATATCATGTAACATGAACTAATATAATTCTAGGTCACTTATAACATATATCTTAGAAAAATAATGAAATATATGCATTCATAAGATATGAAGTGGAAAAAAAAGAGGCAGTTATATTGTATTGAATGAAGGAGGGTTACAACCATTGACTTGGTCAAGCCTCACTTAGTCCTTCAATTCCAAGCTCTCTCTCTCTCCAATATCCTAGTGTGACAATGCTTGGTTAAATATCTCTCAATGAATTACAGTAAAAAAAGTTTTCTCCTTACACAATAAACCTTTTGACCTTTGACAATGAGCCCTTTCCTCCAATTTATAAGATTTTGGGAGGACACAACTTGCCAGTCTTCTCCATTAGCCTAAATAGGGAAAAATTCATGATTTTTCCATGTTTTTCTATATTTTTCTCTCTTTATATTCTTAGTTAGGCTTAGTAATGTCCAATCAAAGGTATGCACTACAGGTTGCTAGCTTTTTGTATTGAATCTTTCAGAAAAAGCCAAAAATTTACTCAATTAACTTGTAATCCACCCCTCATTATTCATGGAACACAGGTAACGTGGCCCTTTAGGAAAAATAGGACATTAACCTAGGCACTAACACTCCCTATAGGAAGAAGGAAAGCATTATAACTCAGTTTGGCAGTTTCTGGGGTGTGTTACCATGGAAAAATAGGTCTCTGTCTTGGTCAATTTCTTCCATACATGTATCCTTCTCCTATGAGTTGATGAGGAGGTCATTTCCCGTATAACATATGTCCCGTAAAGTTTGAGGCCAGAGATGAAGACGATGGTTAAAATAATTTATATATGTGTAGTAGAGAGAGAGAAGTTCCAAGACTATGGGAAACTTGAAACAAGAAACATATGTCAAAAATATATATAAATTTGTCCTGAGTCCATCATTCCCATGCTCAGTATCTGTATTAGAGTGATTTCTTCAAGAAGAGATATGACCAGTATGTCCACTGATAAGCATAATGTGGAAGCTTATGTCATGACATGATCAATCTTATAAGTTATCTCCAAAAACAATATATGTATCTTGGGAGAGGAAACTAAGTTGCGTGATGTAAGCCTCTACTCAAGGTCTTGATCATCGTTTCTCTAAACTGCATATTTCTTCAAATGTGAAAACTCCCAATCAAACACAAGGTAACTTGCCACTGAGGTCTGCAAGTTCCAGGGTACTGATATGTTTCTATATTTCCCTCCTATATAATATGTTGAAGTCGATAGGAATATATCTATCAAAAGGAAGGAAATCAGGTGTCCTACATCAGTTGAGATGAAAAAAGACAAAGCTGATTTTATTTTGAAGATAGTATAGAGAAGTGGTGCAAACAGACGGTGGGAAAATGATTTTTGTCATATGACAGCTGGGTTGATATAGGAAGCAGTAGATAGCATGATCTCTTGAATAATAAAAGGCATTAAATATAGGGTAGGAGGCAGCTTAGACTCAGGAACACCAAAGAGTGTTAGGATTTCGAAGATGCATGAACATCAGCGTATGAAGGTTAAACTCATAGAATGGTAGGGTTTGGCGAGAAGTTGGTGAAGAGGAGTTTTTTGAGGGGTTCAATGTTCAAGGTGTTGTTTCCAAATCATCCTTCAAATTATAAATAGAGAGTCTCTACTTTGTCCAAAAATTTCCCCCATATGATTAGGTTTAACGAGTCTAGAAGGGTAAACTTAGTGATATTTTCATATTTTGGGAGTCTGAAAGAGATCGTAAAATAAAAATCCAAGGGGGTACCTTTTTCATGGTTGATGACCAGGTGTGACAAAGGGTTAATAGTATGCCTGACACAGTTCCTTTTCCGTAATTTAGTCCATTTAGTTCAGATAAAGTGATAAACCTTTGTTCAATGGACGTCTACCTCATTTTTTTATGAGTACGAGGAGACAAAGTAAACTCAATATTATTCGTGAAATGTTAACGAGTCAGATGAATAAAAAATAAATGCTCTTCATGAAATTTTACGAGTCCATCAAAGAAAAAATCAGTGTCTTTTTTGGTTTTTAAAGAGCTATAAAAAGATGGAAAAATAATGGCTCATAATCTTCTTCATGGGAGTTTAATGATCCCTAAGAAGGAAAATCGAGGGTTTTTTAATTTTTACGAGCTAGAAAAGTCCCTAAAAAGAAGGCTCGATCTAGGTCAAGTGTGATCAACTCTGTAGAGAAACACTAAAAAATCATCAGAGAATAGGTAATATCGACAAAATAATGAATAGTTGCACCAAAACATAGAGGAAATTTATAGAGCACCATTTTCAATAAGTAGATAGAGTGAGTCATACCTCCAGGGTGTCTATAAGGAGGACATCAAACCTTCATTTTCACTATTTTCATTTGGTGAAAGAGATCTGGAGTGTGAGAGAGTGAAATAATTTTGTGCTTGATTGTGGACGATCTAGGAATTTTTTTTTGTTTTTTCAGTTCCATGTAGGAGCTTAGACCTTTATGATGCTTTTCATTAGTTTTTTTTATGATTTTTACCTGTCAAAAAACTATTTTTAGGTAAGCCCTAGATAGATTAGGTGGCTAACACAGTAATCTAGTGACCTGAACCATGTTAAATTCTCTTCTCGTTAATGGAGAGAGTGTTAGCACACCTTGGTTTGTAGAGGGGGTTGCATTAGCTAGCCCAAACAAAAAATAAGCAGTGTTTTTTTTTTTTCTAAGTGATTGAGCCAGGTTCTAGTCCATTTAAATTTTGTATTATGCAGGTACTAAGCCATTACCATGAGTATATGGCATAGAATAGAACATGGGAGAAAGGAACGAGATATGATTACCGATCCGGCATGCTTGTGAGTTATTCAAAGATGTGTATTGTTCAATTATGCCAAAGTTGAACTCATGAAAGGGTAGGAAAACCTTCTGAGTTGTGTCATCCAACGGTGGGATGAGCATCGTTATGTTTTTTGTATTCAGGGTCACAAGATCTCGATAGAAAAATAGGATATTTATTTTCTTACCAGCCTATCATGGAGAGGACCGAGGCCTAGCTTGATAGGATCGATAGCTAATCCTTGCACCACCCCAAGATTGATTTAGGCTCACTGCATGAATAACACTGAGCCAATGAGAAACGTGATACCTATAGCACAGATAGCCACTAGACCTTTTATATCTTTGCTTTGGATGATTGTACACTTGGTATGAGCCAAGAGTGAGCATGTGGCTACCAAGGCCCAATTTTTACTGGCACTGGATTGTCAACAACCACAAGTATTCAACTAGTGTGAAGGTGTATTCCACCATGTTAGAGAGGAGCTAACAACTTGCAAGACCCAGGCACAAAGAGAATTTGGGTATGGTACACTAATTGTATCATTCATATTAGAGATATTTCCCATAATTAGGCCTTTAATGCTCATTGAAATAGTTAAACCCAGGTAGCCTAGACAAGCTTGATGGTTTGCACTGATGCCTCAGGCTAGAGAGGGTCTGATTCGACACTTATTTGAGTGGCTTAGCAACTAGATTCTGATGATTGTGGATTATCCCTATGTCGGGATGAACCTAAGAGAATATCCAGAGCTTATATTTCCACCTGGAACTCAGTGGCGGAAAATAGGTAAGATGATCAATTAACCCACTAGTATTTTTGTATGTTTTGAATATTTATGCAATTTTTTGTTTAATGGGTGAAATTATTTTTGACATGAAGTGTTTGCTTGACATAGATGTGGCACTTGTACAACCATATGGAGCCCCTCACTATGCAAGGTGAGCCATGCAACTACCTGGGTTAAAAGCAACAACAGAGGCTGTGAGAGCAACCGAAGAGGGGGACAATACCCAGATTTTGCACAAGGTTGCTAGGAACCTCAAAGGTTTGAGGATGGGTATGCCAACTGTTACTTTCCTATATTCACAGTGACCAAATTTACTCTTTCCAATTTTTTTGAGCCTTAGATCAAATTATAATATTTTAAAATTAAATTTTACATGTCTCTTGATTTTCAAATCGTTCCAAGTTATTGTCTAGGTGTCATTGCTAGTCCCTCCACTTATCCAAGGTCACAAAAAAGGCATCATGGACATTTTCATCATTTCCTACCATAAGTAATCAAATGAGTTAGTTGGTCATCATACTAGTCATGGAATTGTAATAATTCATACTTTTAGAGTTAAATTTATAAGTCATGGTAAAGAACATGCATATGATGTTCATCCTTATCTTAGTCATCATTATGAAAAAAGGAGTCTTGTCATCGATTATGGTCGTAAAAAAGTTTCATTATGGGATTTAACAATTAGGAAATAAAGTGTTTCAAGGAGAATCAAGGTACATTCTATGTCACATGGAGTAAAATACATCTATAGCTGAAATAATCATCATTATATTTTGTATAAATGTATCATCAAGCCATATCCTAGCTAAAATCATCCAAATGATGGAGAAATTGGTCATCATGAAAAATGAGGTAAATTTTTATTTTTCAAGTTATAAAATGCTTCAAGGATTTCAATTTGGTTCTATTAATAGTGACATGCATTCAAGGATCTCAAATTCAGCCACAAAAACTTTGCAACTAAGCCAAGAAAGAATAATTAAAGAAGCATTACGCATTTGTTGCACTTCTGGGAAGCTGCTAGGGTTTTTGTTGAAATCTCCCTCTTCCACGGCTCATAGCTAGCTTCGAGAGTCAAAAACTTTATTTCTATGTTCACACATCCTCCATTACCCTTAATTGAACATTTCCTATCATTCCCCTCATTAATATCCTTTCATTTCCTTATTTCCCCAAAAAACCCTAGAAATTTGTTGTGCTTTTACCCTAGGTATGTAATTTTCTATTTTTAGACCTTTTTTCTCACTCATTTAAATAAATTACACCTCCATTGTCTTCCTAACATCTATCCCTACCACCCATAATTTTATTATAATTTTTCCTACCCGCCTTCCCTCTCATTTCCCTCCTTTGAAATTCGATGTGCTTTTGACTCTATTTTTTGTCATCATTTTCAAAAGACATTTCTAACCAAATGAAGATGAATTTTGGAATAAAAATAAAATTTTTGCTAAGGACAAATGCAGACACAATAACCTCCTTTCATTTGTACACACATATCATATATTGGGATATATTCAACTTTATTGGAGGCCTATTTCAGAAAATCAAATTCTCTAATCTTTCTTGTCTATTCTAGTCATTATTTGGTGGCACAGATTATGAGAAAACGGAAATCCATTTCCAAAAACTGAGAGACATTTTTCTCCACAAAAAAATTATATACAAAAACCTCTCCCAGTGTTGTAAAAACTTCTATTTTTAAAAATATATCAGTTAATCTTTGACCGATATGGTTTCGCTGCACTTCTATAGAATTTGCTTCGTTTCTAAACACTTGGTTTTAAAATCAATTTTGAGGGGGATAAAATGATTATTTTGGATGACTTAATGGTCCTAGGGTATAGTAGACATCATAATATTTCTTCATAAGCCTTTAGAAGCATTCATAATCTTTTCAAAGTCATAAAAAAATCAAGCCAATGTTATTTTGTTTCTCCTAAGGACATTTATTATGTTTCTGGGAAGAAAAATTATGATGTCTACTATACCCTAGGACCATTAAGGGTATAGTTGGTCAAAGGTCAAAATTGGTCAATGTAATATTTGAATCATGATTTATCTGATGTTTAATAGGCTTATTAATAATTATCATTGTGTTTAGTCAATTTAATATCTTAAATTGCTTACATAAATTATCAACCGAGGTTTGTAAATTGATGAAGTGTTGTGCAATGTATGTGCTTAGTTAACCTTTCTTATTACTTCGTTTTTTGTATTTTATGTTGTTTTGGGGGTTTTTTTTCTTTGATGTCTAACAAGGTTCAATCTAAAACTTATGAAAATACTTAAATGAATCTAATGAATTTTAAGAAGGAAGAAAAGGAAGTCTTCCTAAGTTAATCTAATCTACATAAAAATAAACCAAAAACTATTGGCTACTTAGAATCTAATTTAGGAAATAAATAATCTATCTTATCTTATCATTAGTTCTATTCCATGGATCTAATTATTAAAACTAAGATTGAAATTGTAGTGTTTTTCTCAAGTAAAAGAAGAGAATGAAAACAACTAATGTACTTCTAGTTACTTTAGCATTCAATTATGAAGTGTGACCTTCCTGAGATGATGTGTAAGAAACTATCTATACTTTAAATTTTAACTTCCTAGAACAGTAAGAAAAGGATGCAAATGAAAACATATAATGTATATTTAGCTACTCCAACATTAAATTATGAAGTGTTACCTTCTTGATATGGTGTTAAGTAAACAATTATACCTAATGATCTAGAAAAGCAAGTAAAGTATGCAGAAGGTAACTCAGTAATTCCATTCATTAGAAATTCAATAATTCAATCTCAAAATATGATTAAATCAATATCCTTGGAATGACCTTTAGGAATATCAATGATGCAATTAAGTGAGGACCTAGAAGAAAAATGTGAAAGCATGTAAAATTGACTGTAAACAACTAATGTATATTTGATTTTCCTCAATATTCAATGTGAAGTATTACCCTCTTGAGATGTTGTGTAAGAAGTCAATTATACCTTAGTTTCCAAATTCTTAGAAATAAAGTGAAAATATGTAGATTAAACTCAATAATTGTATGAATTACACATTCAATCATTTAGTTCAGAATCATCATCATGAAATGAATTTTGAGAACATCCATTTACACAATTAATTGATAATTCTATTCTAAGAAAATGAATGACAGAAAAGTAAGAAAATATATAACTATATATTCTTATTACTTCAATCTTAATTCAATTTGAAAACAGAGTTATCTATCCTCAAAAAATATTTTATAAGAACAAGGCTTACATAGTTATGTTTTTAACGTTATGATATTGATCAAAACTGGAATGAACATTAATCTAATAAGAAAACAGAATTGTTGAAAACAGAGTAATGGAAATTAAACTAAAATCAACAAATGAAAAACCTCCTCTAGTGCAGGGGCCCTCTGCAACTAATTTGGCTGAAACGCTAGTTGGTTAAAGATGCACTTAAGTAATCATTGGCAACATTAACTTTGTATTATGATAGAACGAAGTCTTAATACAGAGTATCAACAAAAATATTTAAGATTAAAACTTTAATTTCTTAACTGTCCTTCTCGGTTCTGTACAACTGATATTTAAAGGAAATAAACTTAACTGTCTATGAGATAATCTTGCTACAGGTGGCTAATTCAAATTATATAATTTCAATAGGATTGTTTGACTCTTGATCTGCTATGATAGAGAGAATCAAGAGTCATGTTGTTCTTGGCTAACGTATTGTTATCACTCAGGCCTTCCTTGAAGTTGTAAGAAGAGGAAAGAAACCTGAGGTAACCACTAACCAACCATCAGATACAGAATCTAGCCAATCTGTATCCAGAGAGAGCTCTCTCTTTAAAATTTAGCTTTGTTCTTAGAAAATATTAGGCTAGTTATAAGTCCAAGAGTCTTGTTTGAATTTAAATGGTGGAATCCGCCAACTAAGGGAAAGGTTGAGTATTTTCAGGCCATTGGGCTATGGAGTCGAAAGGATGACTTTACTAGATTCAGTTTCTACACACAAGGTGGCTTTACAGGGCAAGATAGTCAAATAGAGAAAACTTTTAGATATTAAAGTGAATGGAATGGATTTTGAAGGGATGAAAGGCAATTAAGAATCTTTCAACATGTTCAAAGAAAGATAGCGAATGATTACAAATAAAGAGTAGTTAAGAATTCTTTACTATAGTAATCAAAATTTTCAAACCAGAGAAACAAGAGCAATTAAGAATTCGTTGTTTATAACCGGTTTAGAAGAAAACATTTAGAATAATCACAATTGAAATCGGAGTACACTTAAGCAATTTTTGATTTATTCTTTTTTGTCAATTATTCAGAAATGGAACACAGTGAAATTATTAACAGATATAAAACTTAAAACATAGGATAGAAAGGACTTATTGAACTGTAGTCGGACACATGAATCCTGCAGAAAGTCTTGAGCTTCAAATCATCATCCAGCAAGCCACAAAGAAATTTCTTCAAAGCACTTTTATTCCAAAAGATCAATGTTACAACAAATTATTAGAATCCATCTTCAATACTCCTTTTGAGGGCTTATTTATACAAAAAACTGAAAAATATCTCATAACAAAAGAGATATAATCTAGGGTGACTAATGAATAGGTTACAATAAAAATGGAGACAGATGGTCTCGTAGATAGGAAAAAGAATAACTGCTGCCATGTTGTTTCCTCCTTTTAAGAATGTGTTGGAGGCAGACCCTATGGTTTGGCTTCGATGCTATCAACTTTAGTAATTTCTTCTAACTGCTTTGCTAGTCTGATACTCTTTATTTTTCACTGATACACTTTGACCTTCATTTACCTGTTTATCCTTTATCAAGATATACCACAGTAAAGTAAAAAATTTCACCCAAGGATAAATTTTATAAAAGTTCCATCATCTCATCCCACCATTGAACTTCTGGCACTCTGGTTCTTTGCAATTTTCTCAATGTTTCATCAGCTTCGGTGTATTTGAAAAAATTAGGCTGATATGGAAACAAATGTTTTATTTCATGTTCGAGATAAAATAAACTCTCCAGTTTTTCATAAAGACTTTTCCCTGTTGGCAATGTTCCTTCTGCTGTACTGGTTGAAGAATTGGCTTGATCATCAACCTGTTTGTTTACTTTTGCTACAAAACTTTCCAAATCCATTAATCTATCTTCTGCACTAACAGGACTGGGCAAACCTTTATTTAACAAATCATCAAATCTTTCTTTGAAGGTAAAAATCTCTTGCCGCATGTCTGAACACCTTCTTTCAAGATTTTGCATAAGAGTCCTTTTGGTAAAAACTCTTTTGATTTCCAAGATGGTTCATGTCCTATCCTGAATTCCAAATTCCGCAAGTTGCTATTTATTCTGAGTATTCAAAAAATTGATAAGTCTATTGGCTTCTTCTGGCATATTCCCTAACTCTTCCCTTGCTTTCTCAATTTCTTCCAGAGCCAATCTAACTAAATCATGTTGTTCATGTATTATTTGAATAGAAAACCAAACATCCCTTATTGACGGTATAATATTATTCCAAAGAATTTATTTTAATTCACCTAAAGGTTTTTCCATTGCAAGATCCTTTTCCAATGCTTTAACTGATTTTTCTAGTCTTTTGATTTCTCTTGTCTTCTCAGCAACACTCATTTTTGATTGATCATATTTATTTTCCAGATTAGAAAGCTGAGATTTTAAGCTTTGGAGTTCTATCACTTGCAGTTTTAATTCATTCATTGCTTTGATTAATTCATCAGAACCTTTATCAGAAGTGTTCACCTGTGTTAGCTCTGCTTGTTGGCCTGTGCTTGATGTACCTGTTCCTGTGGCTGCCTGTGTTGTAGTTGCTGGAATAATAGATTCTTTGTCTTTTAATGCTTGCTCAAGCTGTTTTTCTGTTTCAGCAAGCCTTTCATTTATTTTTAAAAGCAATTCCATTACCTCTTCTTCAGAATTTTGCTTCAGTACTTCTTCAGTCTGAGGGTGCCTTGAAGCTGGTAGTTTCAATTGTTTCCTTAATGCAGCAATGTCATCATCTTTCCTCTTGATTAATGCTTCAATGCCCTTAACATCCTTAGGATTATGACCTAATCCAATTATTATCTCTTCCAATGTTTTTATCATGTTATCTTTGGCTTGAGAAGAAGCCTTTTCAATATGCAATTGTGTACTGGTGTTCTCCAAAGAATCTTGCAGTTTATGAGCTGCCATTGCTTTGTCAGTAAGGGTGGAATAGACCATTTCTCCAGTCTACTTGTGAAATTCAATTTGATCTGATGGATGAATATCTTTTTCTAGGACTTCAAAATTGGTCCTGATGTAATCAGCTGCTGTCTGTGGTTTTGGCACTTTAGATTTGAAATGGCTCATTAACATTTTCCCTTGTTGAATGTAAAAAGCTGACATCAATCTCTCTTGATTTTGTGGAGCCATTTTAAGATACTGATTATACACCTGGACCCTTAGTGGATCATTCCTTGCTTTTATACTGATAAATGTCTTTTTTATGTCTCCTACATCTTTCATTGGCTGCTTGAATGAAAACATTTTAGTACTTGGATGAATAGTAGTAACTAGCCCACTAATTGATCCTGTTAACTGACTATCCTCTCTCTCTGTACTATGAATGATTTCATCAATAGATTCTTCTTCTGGTGGAGAATTCACTTTTTCTCTTTTGGTCTGATGCTGTTGTGAAGATTCATTAAGAGGAGTAGTACTTTCCACCTTTCTTTTCTTGCCCTTTTCCACTTTAGATGGAGTCTGTAAGATTGATATTTCTATCGATTTAGTTTGAACAGAAGAAACCTGTACTTGATCCTGTCCTTTGGAAGTTTGAGGTTGTTCTATCATTTTGAATGTTTCAATCACTTGTATTTCAGGCTCTTTCTCTTTTCCTTTGGATTCAACTGCAATTGATGGAATGTTTTCCTGTAATTCCTATTGAAAATTCCCTGCTGAAGAAGGACCAATGTCTGGTACCTACACTTGCCCAAAAAATTCTAGGTCAAGCATTTTTCCAAGATCTTTCATTACATTGTCCATATTGACTTCTTCATTATCCTGTTCAATTAATGTTCCCTCCACCCATTCATCGTTATTAGCATATTGTTCAATTTCAGGAATCCTATGATGGATGTAAGGTGCTGATTTATTTTTCATTCTTTTGTCACAAACGAAGCTGAATGGATCATAAGGGGCTCAGTAGAAACTCTTTTGCAACCTGAAACGGTCTTCTAGTATTTTTTCAGCTTCTTGTCCAGCATCCCTAGAATTGCATATAAATGGACCTAATTGACCTTTGATTCAGAGTTGGGCTTTCTTCTTTGCATTACAAAAATGAATAATATCAGAGTTATTCATTTTCCTGAAGTACTCTAAAGCAAAAAGTCTCATAGGCACATACTTTGGTAATTTAAATGGACATAATTCACATCCATATATTTCGACTTCTGTAAAATTTTGGTACAAGTACCAATCACCAATTTTGTACTGTTTTGAAAGTTGCAGAGTTTTCTTGTTTTAATTGCTGAGTCTTGGAGGGGCAACTCCTGTCAACAAGGTATTTGCAGGATGTATGAAAAGATAAATGAACTCATTATAAGAATAGGGAGAATCTATGGAACAATGAGTAACGGCTGACCAAAAGATAATAGATCTTGGATTCCCTTGGGCATTAAGTTTTTTGATATAGAAAGGGAAATTGTCTGACTGGTAATAGAGCATGAGATGGTAAATGAGATGGTAAATGACAGAAAGTTGGCCGGAGAGTTAAAAGGCAGGCCCAAAGTAATTAACGTTAATTAATCATTTCGGGAGGCATTTGATTGGCGGGATTAGATTATTAATTAATCCGGATGATTAATTAATCTCTTTGCGTATGATGACGGGTCGGCGTAATGAATGGGTTTATTTTTTGAATTTTGTTTTGAATAAAACTTCGGCTTTTTATTTTTTCGTTTAAAACATAAAAAACATATGCTTAAACCTTTTTTCGTATGTTTTTATTATATGGTAATAAATCGATATGATTCACTTACCATAAGGGGCGGGGATAATTATATAGATATATTTTTAGCCAAAGGGCATTGTAAATGTGGGATTTTTATTTAATCACATGGGTTAAATACTTTGGCTAAAAACTTATAGTAAGATGATTTTTTGGGTTATTTATAAAATGGAATTATATATAATAGGATAAGGTATTTCCACTAAGGAGTTAATATATAAAGTTATAAATTAACATGAAAAATGAGAGAAAGCGCTAAGTATAAAACACCATAATAATGTATTTAACTTATGCTTTGTGTGAAATGGATTTTTATGGATCATTGCATGTTTTTCCTAAGTCAAATGGGATTTTGCTTAGGAAAATATTTTTATGAATGAATGAGTATGATGATGAATATTTTTAAATACTAAGGTTTTCTCCAATCATTGGGCCAAGGGTCCAGTCCCTCCAAAAGTCAAGGAAATGCCTTGAGCCCCTTTAATCTTAAAATTCCTTGGCACTTAGGGGAAATTAGTAAATTGTTAGGGAAAAAGTGAGATGGGAAGTTAATGATATTGACCTTGCTGTGTTCTGAAATTCTGCCAATGTGGTGTTCTGCCTTTGCACTTGGTGATGAAAGTAAAAGATTACAAACGTTTTAAAGCCATCATTCATCACATGAGAATTTGCAATGCCATCTACCTACCCTATCTACTTTCTCTACCATTTTCTCTTCTTTATTAGAGTGCACTTAGGCTGGAAAACTCTTATCAATCTTCTTTTCCTTTTACATGGAAAATCTATCTATTTCTACACTTATTACATGCAAGGGCTCAGATTAAACTGTTGAGCACCTTTTATTAACTCTACCTATCTACTTATCTGCCAAGATTGAACTGTTTGGTCATATTTTATTCTCTATTCTACAACATGAAATTGAAAAATGAATGAGTCAAGTTTAAACAGTTTGACTCTTCATAAATTGTGGCAAAAGTTTAACAAGCTGCACACAATTGCTTTATTACAGAAAATGAAATAGTAGTGGCATTTGGACTTGCACACTTTCCTTGGCCTTTATTTTAATGGGGTTCATTTCTTTCACTTTTTTGAGCCATTTTTATTCTTTTTACCCTTTTATTTTTCTTTTAGGGTATACCCTCTTTACATTTTTTAAATTTTTTGATTTTTTGATTTTTTGATTTTTTAAGAATATGGAACACCTTTGCAATAAGAAAAAGGTTTGAACATATTGCATAGTTCAGTAAGTCAATCATGGAAAATGACACTTATTGGTATAGGAGTCTAACACTGGCTCCACTTGGGGATGGCTTTTCCTGGCAAAAAGTCAAGAACAACAGGTCAGATGCTTCAAAATGTCTTCAAACTGAACCATGTAATTTTCTTTTTCTGGTGGCTTTATTGTATAGATGATAGTAAAACTCCTGAAGCTTAGGGCCTTCACTTTGGGCTTCAACTTCAGCAATTCGCCATCCAATAAAAACTGATGCATTAGAAAGGATATATTATCTACAGGTTAAAAAGTCAGAACATCCTAGTAAATAGGATCAAAGTAGTGTTTTAGCATTCGACCATTGACTGGTCCTTCCTCGGCTTCTGAACCATCCGAATTATTCAAAAAATATGTGTTATTTCTCTGTAAAGCATGAATGATGTAAGGTCCTTTCCATAAGAAATCAAATTTCCCATGTTTCCCTTTATCTTCCCTTCTGGAATCCCATATTAGAACTTTATCTCCTATTTGAAAATCTTCTGCTTTAGTCTTTTTGTCAAACAACTTCTTTAATTTTTCCTGTAAAACTTGTGATCGTTGATACACTTCTTCTCTGGTTTGCTGCAAGTGAATCGTTTGGTTTATTCTTCTTTGAATATCATTTGGTTCTACTTGAGCATCCTGAAGTAACTTCATAACAGGAATTCCTAAGGATGATGGAAATCTAGCCTCAATACCATAAAATAATTCATATGGACTGGTCCCAATTGATTTTTTAGTTGTAAGTCTGTCTGCCCACAATGCATTGGTAAGTTTCTTATCCCAATTCTTTTTATTTTCTTCCAATAATTTTTTAATGATATTAATGAGACTTTTATTGGAAGACTCTGCCAGTCCATTACCCTGAGGATAATAGGATGTTGAATGGCCTAATGTGATGTGATATTTATTGTAGAAACTAATCATTTTCTTTGACTTGAAAGCAGCAGAATTATCTGCTTTAATTTTTTCAGGACAGCCAAACCTTGAAAGTATATTGGTTTCTAAGAACCCTATGATTACAGAATCATTGGCCTGTCTCGATGGGATAGCTTCAATCCATTTAGTAAAGTAATCCGTAGCAGTGAGGATCCATCTATGTTGTCCAGAAGAAGGGGGATGGATTTCTCCAATAAAATCCAGTCCCCATTGTTGAAAAGGTCTCTCGGTTGAAATTGGTTTTAACGATAAAGGTAACAATTTTCTTTTGCCCTCAAAGATCTGACACTTATGACAAGCTGTTACAAATTTCTTAACATCTGAAAATAAGGTTGGCCAATAAAAACCAGCCCTTAATATCTTATTTGCAGTTGAATTCTAGTAGAGGTGTCCCCCACAATCTCCTGCATGAAATTCATTAATAACTTTATCAGCTTCATCTTTCAATAAACAATTTAATAGAATTCCATCATGATTCTTCCAAAAAAAAGCACTATCTAAAATACAATACTTTAAATATGTCATTTTCAAAAACCTTTGTTTCGTTCTGGATAAACCTGGAGGAGCTTGTAGATTTAACAAAACATAAATGATATCAGTGTACTAGGGTGAGTCTAAAAAGGCTTGACTGAGTTGTGGAATCGCCATCTCCTGTTCGTCATCCAATTCGTTAATATCTAGGGCTTGGCAATTTGTTTCAGTCATGAGTTGAGCCAAACCTTGACCTTTTATCAGTTTTGTTGGTTTTATTTCAATATCATATTCTAATATGGTAGCTATCCACTTACCTCTTTTTCCTTCCATACCATCTTGAGTTAAGATGTCTTTAACGACAGCATTAGGTACATAAGCTATCACATGAGAATACAATATATAAACTCTGAAATCTTTAATTGCTTTCACAAGTGCAAAAGCTTGTTTCTACATGATATTATATTTCAGTGATGCATCTCTAAGTGCTTTACTAAAAAAGGCTATTGGTTTTTCACATCCTTGATCATCTTTTTGTAGTAAAACAACTGCAACTATATGTTCAGAAGCAAATGAAAAAATAATGAAATCTCTATCAAATTTTGGACTGGTAAGAACTGGTGTTCTGGTTAAAGCCATTTGGATTTCTTCAAATGATTTCTTGGTTTCCACGGTCCAGTCAATGTTTGAATCCTTTCTTAACATGTTAGTAAGTAGTCTAAGTAATTCAGCTAAACTAGAAATGAATCTTCTAACAAAATTGATCTTTCCTATGAAAGCTTGAAGTTCTTTATTGTTCCTGGGATGAGGTATATGCAAAATAGCTTGTATTCTTTCCGGATCAATTCTAATGCCATCTTTAAAAATAATGTGACCTACGAGCTTTCCTTCTTCAAGACCAAATAATGATTTTTTCGGATTTAAAGAAATACCATACTTCCTGCATTTTATAAACACTTGCCTTAGATGATCTAAATGTTACTGATCTGTTTTGGAAAGAACTGCTAAATCATCTAGATAAATAACCAGAAAATCATGAATTTCTTTGGCAAATGCAATGTCCATTGCTCTTTGAAAGGTGGCCCCTACATTTTGAGTCCAAATGGCATCCTGACATATTTAAAAATACCCCATGGTGTTTTAAATGTTGTTTTGTCTTGATCATCAGGATGAACCAGAATCTGGTTGTATCCTGAGAATCCATCAAGAAGGGAAATCCTTGAAGATTCGACTACCCTTTGTAAGATATGGTCCATTTTAGGCAGAGGATAGTTATCTTTTAAAGAAAATTTATTTAAATTTCTCAAATCGTCACATAGTCTAATCTCTCCAGTCTTTTTCCTTATTGGTACCAAATTAGAAACCCATTCAGAGAACCTAATAGGAGCTATAATTCCTGCTTCATACATTCTTTTAATTTCTTTCTCAATTGAAGGTAGTAAAATAGGGTTGATCCTTCTAAGTTTCTGTTTGAAAGGTTTTTGATCTGGTTTCAAAGGTATTGTATGTTGAATTATTGATGTATCATATGATTTAAGATCTTCATAACTCCAGGAAAAAACATCTTGGAATTATTTTAAAAGTTCAACATATTTAACCTTTTGATCCTCTGGCAGAGATTTAGATAACTTAACCATCTTAGGATTTTCTTGAGTTCCTAAATTGAATTCTTCAATATCAGCTTTTACAGGTTCCATTTTGGGTTTTAAGGGAATGTAATTTGAGTCAAAAATATCTTCTAAAGGAGTCAATCCTTTAGGTAAATGATTATCTTTCAAATTAATAATTTCAGATTCATCTTCTATGATCTCATCAATTTCCATTTGTTTCAAATCCTGCATATCTTTTTCAGTGAATGTGTTTGGGTGAAGCATGTGAATTGCAGTCTCTTCTGAAATATCTGTTTCTTGTTTATCAATTTGATCAGATTCATTTCTTGTTGTGTCCTCATCTATACTACTGTTAGAAAACTCATTTTCTCAGGTCAAAAATTTGTTAATCTAATTATTATTTACAAACACTTGCCAATTCAAGAGATTGTCCAGTATAGTAGGTCTATGTCTAATCTCAGTTGTGAACTGATGATTAGGTCCAAAAGGTAATTTACATGTGCTAGCGAACATTGCAAGACTGTGAGCATGCAAATTTTGTTTTCTAGGAATTTTGGCAAGTTGAGCTTGTAGAAAAGTGTTGAGAATTTCCACAACTGTTTCTCTGTATTGTTTCAATCTGGGGTCTTTTGTTGAACATTCACCATTTATTTGTTGAATAATTAACTCAGAGTCTCCTATGATTAATACTCTAATTGCTCCTAACTTTTTGACATGTTTAAGCCCTACCAAAAGAGCTTCGTACTCTGCCATGTTGTTAGTGCATCTAAAGTTCAATCTATAAGCATGGCCTTCGGCAAGATCATTTTCAACATTATGTATCCAAATTCTAGCTCCTGCTCCTAACTTATTCACTAAACCATCAAATTCTAAATGCCACAGAATTTCATGTTCATAATCTTCATCAAATTTTTTAACATGTTTCATAACAGGGAGCTCTGGTTTTTCAATTTTTTCTGGTATCTCTTGAATGTTTGATGTTTCTTTGTTTTTAGAAATTTCTTCAATTTGAACCATAGATTTAGTTGCATTTTCTGTTTCTGGTGCCTCTAGTTCAGTAGGAAGGTCCGATTTAGCATTATAAAGGATGAAAGAGTCCATATCAGAATGTACTGAATATACAGGGAAGTTTTCAGGCTTCTCATGGCTACTGACTAGATATTTCATCAAGGTCTCTCTGTACAATCTTTTAGGCTGACCAAATACTGAAATAGTTGCAAATGATGTATCTAATTGTAGAGATCCTTCGAGTTTGGCACCCTAGGATATGGACAACAACATACCATATTTAGGGGGAATATCAGCAACTACTATATCCATCAGAATAGATTTCGCAGGGTATTGTACCAAAGTAACACACAAATATTTAATCAAACCTAAACATCTTACCTGACTAGAATCAAAAGAAAAAAGATCTTTATATGGTCTGGTAATGTCTAGGTTTAATCTTTCCATCACTGCTTTTGGCATTAAATTGTGGGACGCTCCAGAATCAAGCATGGAGTTATGCAGTATTTTGTCATGAACATTCAAGCTCACATAAAATGGAGGAGTTCCTCCACTTTCAGGTTTGCCGTTAACTTCGGGACCAAAAAGTAGTCTGGGTTGATCATCAAAAACGTTCACTGAATCATCCATTCCAGTAATGTTAAGGGATCTGCTAATTTGGATTCTATACACATCGTGTTTAGCTAATTCTGCTAATGGAACAACTATCTTTAGTTTGCCTATTTCAGCTTCTAGATTGAAAGATTTTTCTGTTTGAGCTCTAATATGTTGAACAGTTGGATTTTCTCTAATTTTTGGATCTTCAACGTTTTTCTCTTTTTCATGAGTGGGATTATGAGTTGAAGGTGTTCTGAATTAACTTCTATGTGTTCTTCTACATTTCCTACAAGAGGAGAAGTATTATAAATTTTTTTATTGTTCAGTTGATTGTCAGACACATCTTCAATTATTGGATTGGGAGGGTTAGAATTTGTTTTGGAAAGAATTTGTACAGGAGTGTTAGCTTTAACTTTGACGTTTTGTTTTACAGCTTTCTATTTGCTATTCTCTGGCACATCAATCCATCTGCTTCTCAAATTGTATTGTTTATGAACTTCATAAATTGTTGTGTCATAACCTTCTTTAAAATCAAAATTTTCTCCTGACTGTGTTTGGAATGTCTCAAAAATATGATTTTCTTGATCATCTTGAGATAGGAAAACTTCTGGTTCATTTTTATTTTTAGTCGCATTATTTATTTCAACATCCTCTGTTGGTTCTTCAGAAGAGGAACCTTCAACAAAATTTTCTTGGAATGGTGGCCTGATGTTTTGGTCAGGGACATTTTTCCCCAGATTTTGGTTTTGATTTTTTCTGAAGTTTGGGTTTCTAACAATATTTTGACCATCGCTAGAGGACTTTCTTTCTATCGTCTCTACTCTGTCTCCCAGTCTTTCCATACCTTTAATAATTGCATCCAGTTTTCTTTCAAAATCTGAAGGCTCTTCATTTATAGGCATCCTTCTTTCAGCTCTAGCCCTAGCTCTTTTTTCTATGAGGTTAGCTTCAACACTAACCACTATGCTTTGCATTTATTCTATGGTTTGAGGGGATCTTTCCCTAAGTGAATATGCTATTTCAAAGTCAAATCCATCAGGGAATTTAACCAGTACTGAATCAGGAGGGGGTCTAAGGTTCTGGGGAACAACGTTATATGCTTCGTTGAATTTAATAATGTAATCTTGCACTGTTTCATTGGGTCTTCTTCTTAAATTTTAAAATTCTGATAGGATTTGAAGAGGGTCTTTCTTCTTCTCCCATCTATTCAAAAATTCCCTATACAAAGCTGGTAAATCAGCAATACTGTTTGGAGCAAGTGCCCTAAACCATGTCCTGACTTCCCCAGTAAGACTCTGAACAAAAATTCTCATTCGAACATCATCTGTGTCAATTTCATAAAATTCAAAGTAATCAGTAATCCTTTTGGTATGTTGTTGAGCAGTATAAGTACCGGATCCATCAAAAGGGGTGATCTTACTCTGATAATCCTGGGGCAAAGAAACAGCGTTGGCTGGAAACTGTAACGGAGCATATCTATTGGCCATTGGAAGGTGTAATGGAATAATAGGTGGTGGTGGTCTGGAAGGAGTGAGCGAAGGAGAAGAAGGAATGACTAGTTTTTGAGAAGTTCGGGGAAAAGCAGCTGAATTTGGGGAAACTGTAGTAATTATAGAAGTGTTTGAAGTTTTTTCAAAGGTCTGTTCAGATTGAATGGAATTTTGTAAATGTCTGTCAAGATGTAATGAAACAAATCTTAATTGTAAATATTCAAAAAAGAATGGGTCTGGAACTAATTTGGATAATTCAGTTTCAGAAAAATTCACAAATAAGGATGTTTCATATCGCTCATCAAAAGGTATTTCATCAAAATATATCCACTTTACAGGACAGGATGCTGATCTAGAAAGAGGTCGAGAACTTCCAAAACTTTCTTGACTTCCTCTTTCAAAGATTTCTTGACTTCCTTGTCTTCTAAGAATCCTAGGAATCAGATATGGATTTTCAAATATCGGTGGTGGATTAGGGTCAGGATTTGACCCGGTATGACGAATCCTTTCTGAAGCCAGTTTTCTTAGTAATGTTTCTTTTTAATTTTTGTTTTAAATAAAATGAAAGTACAACTTCAACAAATTCTTCAAGAAATTAAAGATTTATAATTAAAATTTTCTCAAAGATTTATTGAACTAGAGAATCTGATTGAATGTTTTGAACCCAAAGTTCAGTTTATAAGCTAAACTAGAGATAGACTGAAACAACATTTGTTTACTATGCAGTTGCAGAGCAAAAGCATTTCAAAGGCTACCTGGCTGATCTTCAGACTCTGTCTATAGCTTATAAATCAAACAATAGTACCAATAATATGATTCAGATCCCCAGTATGGTCACAACTATGTTATCACTCAGGCCTTCCTTGAAGTTGTAAGAAGAGGAAAGAAACCCGAGGTAACCACTAACCAATCTTCAGATACTGAATCTAGCCAATCTGTATCCAGAGAGGGCTCTCTCTTTAAAATTTAGCTTTGTTCTTAGAAAATATTAGGCTAGTTATAAGTCCAAGAGTCTTGTTTGAATTTAAATGGTGGAATCCGCCAACTAAGGGCAAGGTTGAGTATTTTCAGGCCACTGGGCTATGGAGTCGAAAGGATGACTTTACTAGATTTAGTTTCTACACAAAAGATGGCTTTACAGGGCAAGATAGTCAAACAGAGAACAATTTTAGATATTAAAGTGAACGGAATGGATTTTGAAGGGATGAAAGGCAATTTAGAATCTTTCAACATGTTCAAAGAAAGATAGTGAATGATTACAAATAAAGAGCAGTTAAGAATTCTTTACTATAGTAATCAAAATGTTTAAACCAGAGAAACAAGAGCAATTAATAATTCATTGTTTATAACTGGTTTAGAAGAAAACATTTAGAATAATCACAATTGAAATCAGAGTACACTTAAGCAATTTATGATTAATTTATTTTTGTCAATTATTCAGAAATGGAACACAGTGAAATTATAAACATATATAAAACCTAAAACATATGATAGAAAGGACTTATTGAACTGTAGTCGGACACATGAATCCTGCAAAAAGTATTGAGCTTCAAATCATCATCCAGCAAGCCACAAAGAAATTTCTCCAAAGCACTTTTATTCCAAAAGATCAATGTTACAGCAAAGTAGTAGAATCCACTCTCAATACTCCTTTTGAGGGCTTATTTATACAAAAAACTAAAAAATATCTCATAACAAAAGAGATATAATCTAGGGTGACTAATGAATAGTTTACAATAAAAATGGAGACATATGGTCTCGTAGATAGGAAAAAGAATAATTGTTGGCATGTTGTTTCCTCCTTTAAAGGATGTGTTGGAGGCAGACCCTATGGTTTGGCTTCGATTCTGTCAACTTCAGTAATTTCTTCTAACTTCTTTGCTTGTCTGATACTCTTTATTTTTCACTGATACACTTTGAACTTCATTTACCTATTTATCCTTTATCAAGATATACCACATTCAAGTAAAAAAATTCACCCAAGGATAAATTTTATAAAAGTTCCATCATCTCATCCCACCATTAAACTTCTGGCATTCTAGTTCTTTGCAATTTTCTCAATGTTTCATCAGCTTCACTGTATTTGAAAAAATTAGGCTGATATGGAAACAAATGTTTTATTTCATTTTCAAGATAAAATAAACTCTCCAATTTTTCATAAAGACTTTTCCCTGTTGGTAATGTTCCTTTTGTTGTACTGGTTGAAGAACTGGCTTGATCATCAACCTGTTTGTTTACTTTCACTACAAAACTTTCCAAATCCATTAATCTATCTTCTGTAATAATAGGACTGGGTAAACCTTTATTTAAAAAATCATCAAATATTTCTTTGAAGGTAAAAATTTCTTGCTGCATGTCTGAACACCTTCGTTCAAGATTTTGCAAAAGAGTTCTTTTGGTAAAAACTCTTTTGATTTCTAAGATGGTTCCTGTCCTGTCTTGAAATCCAATTTCTGCAAGCTGCTGTTTATTTTGGGTATTCAAAAAATTGATAAGTCTATTGGCTTCTTCTGGCATATTCCCTAACTCTTGTTTTTCTCTCTCAATTTCTTCCAGAGCCACTTTGACTAAATCCTACTGTTCATGTATTATTTGAATAGAAGACCAAACATACCTTATTGACTGTATAATATTATTCCACATAATTTCTTTTAATTCACCTAAAGGTTTTTCCATTGCAAGATCCTTTTCCAATGCTTTAACTGATTTTTCTAGTCTTTTGATTTCTCTTGTCTTCTCAGCAACACTCATTTTTGATTGATCATATTTATTTTCCAGAGTAGAAAGCTGAAATCTTAAGCTTTGAGGTTCTGTCACCTGCAATTTTAATTCATTCATTGCTTTGATTAATTCATCAGAACCCTTATCAGAAGTGTTCACCTGTGTTAGCTCTGCTTGTTGGCCTGCGATTGATGTACCTGTTCCTGTGGCTGCCAGTGTTGTAGTTTCTGGAATAATGGGCTCCTTATCTTTTAATGCTTGCTCACGTTCTTTTTCTGTTTCAGAAAGTCGTTCATTCATTTTTAAAAGTAAGTCCATCAGTTCTTCTTCTGAATTTTTCGTCATTACTTCTTGAGTCTGAAGGTGCCTTGAAGCTGGTAATTTCAATTGTTTCCTCAATGCAGCAATGTCATCATCTTTCCTCTTGATTAATGCTTCAATGACCTTAACATCCTTAGGATTATGACCTAATCCAATTATTATCTCTTCCAATGTTTTTATCCTATTACCTTTGGCTTGAGAAGAAGCCTTTTCAAACTTCAATTGTGTACTGGTGTTCTCCAAAGAATTTCGCAGTTTATGAGCTACCATTGCTTTGTCAGTAAGGGTGGAATAGATCATTTCTCCAGTGTGCTTGTGTAAGTAAATTTGATCTAATATATGAATATCTTTTGCTAGGACCTCAAAATTGGTCCTGACGTAATTAGCTGCTGTCTGTGGTTTTGGAACTTTAGATTTGAAATGGCTCATTAACATTTTCCCTTGTTGAATGTCAAAAGCTGACATCAATCTCTCTTGATTTTGTGGAGCCATTTTAAGATACTGATTATACACCTGGACCCTTAGTGGATCATTCCTTGCTTTTATACTGATAAATGTCTTTTTTATGTCTCCTGCATATTTCATTGGCTGCTTGAATGAAAACATTTTAGTACTTGGCTGAATAGTAGTGACTATCTCACTAATTGATCCTGTTAACTGACTATCCTCTCTCTCTAGACTATCAATGATTTCATCAATAGATTCTGCTTCTGGTGGAGGATTCACTTTTTGTCTTTTGGTCTGAGGCTGTTGTGAAGATTCATTAAGAGGAGTAGTACTTTCAGCCTCTCTTTTCTTTCCCTTTTCCACTTTAGATGGAGTCTGTAAGATTGATATTTCTATCGATTTAGTTTGAACAGAAGAAACATGTACTTGATCTTGTCCTTTGGAAGTTTGAGGTTGTTATGTCATTTTGAATGTTTCAATCACTTGTATTTCAGGCTCTTTCTCTTTTCCTTTGGATTCAACTGCAATTGATGGAATGTTTTCCTGTAATTCCTATTGAAAATTCCCTGCTGAAGAAGGACCAATGTCTGGTACCTGCACTTGCCCAAAAAATTGTACGTCAAGCATTTTTCCAAGATATTTCATTACATTGTCCATATTGACTTCTTCATTATCCTATTCAATTAATCTTCCCCCCACCCATTCATCTTTATTAGCATAATGTTCAATTTCAGGAATCCTATGATGGATGTAAGGTGCTGATTTATTTTTCATTCTTTTGTCACAAATGAAGCTGAATGGGTCATAAGGGGCCCAGTAGAAACTCTTTTGCAACCTGAAATGGTCTTCTATTATTTTTTCAGCTTCTTGTCCAACATCCCTAGAATTGCATATAAATGGACCTAATTGACCTTTGATTCAGAGTTGGGCTTTCTTCTTTGCATTAAAAAAATGAATAACATCAGAGTTATTCATTTGCCTGAATTACTCTAAAGAAAAAAGTCTCATAGGCACATACTTTGGTAATTTAAATGGACATAATTCACATCCATATATTCTGACTTCTGTAAAATTTTGGTACAAGTACCAATCACCAATTTTGTACTGTTTTGAAAGCTGCAGAGTTTTCTTGATTTCATTGCTGAGTCTTGGAGGGGCAATTCCTATCAACAAGGTAGTTGCAGGATGTATGAAAAGATCAATGAACTCATTATAAGAATAGGGAGAATCTATGGAACAATGAGTAATGGCTGACCAAAAGATAACAGATCTTGGATTCCCTTGGGCATCAAGTTTTCTGATATAGAAAGGGAAAGTTTCTGACTGGTAATAGAGCATGAGATGGTAAATGACAGTGGAATACTTGAATACTTTCTCATTCTCCAATCTCATGAATTGATCATGGATTTTTTCTGCAATGAAAGATGCAAAGTCATACTTGGCAGTAGGAGGCTGTCTAGGGGTGAACATAGATAATAACACCAAGGTTAAATGGTCAACATACTCACTGGTATTAAAACCCATTATAAAAGATATCATACTCAAAATATTTTGACCTTCTTCAGTGAAAAAAACACTAGCATAAGGGGGAGGGCCTGTAGGCTGATGCTTTGGCGACATGAAGGTTTGGCAAATGTGAGTTAACTCTTCTTGGGATAATTTAGTGGATTTCTCCAATAACTCTCCCATGGACAAAGGAGTAAGGGCTTCACCAGGTTGAACATGTAACATATCATTGATGGACTGAGCAGTAATGGGGAAAAGGATATTTTGTCTTGGGGATAAAACTTCTCTTTGATTTGGATCATAATTAGCATGACAATAATGGATTATTTCAGGGAAAATATGGATAGAGGGAAAAAGGTACCTTGGAAGACCAGACTCCCATAACCCAATAATATCCGAGCCATTCAAATAATTGTCTCTGCAACGACAATAAATTCGAAGGGGACTTTTAGTAAAAACTAGGTCTTTTATTTGAAAATCTTTGTCCACTAATGATAAGTAATCCAAATCTCTATGGGGGGCATTCAATGGGGAAACATTTAAAGCCACCGGGACTTCCATTATTAGTTCTTGTGGATTCAAAAATGGAAATTCGGGGTTTTTTATGAAAATGGGGCACAATTTCAGGTTTGGAGATAGTAATTACAGTTCTAGGAACTAAAACACATCACATTGAAGCTTTTTCAGACTGTATTGCGGAATCAAAACTCGAACAAGGATTTTTAACAGAGTTTCAGCAGGAAATCGGAATAAATACCTGTTTATGGGAAAATGGCACTTGTTTAACAGGTACCAGCTGATGGTATATGGATGCTAGGAGACTGGACTGGTAGTAGTCTTCAGCGGAATACAGTTAATGGCAGTTGGTAGCAATTTTTTGAATTTCTCAGTATGGAGGACATAGTCATTTTCAACATACAAAATGATAAAAAAAATGCGCAAACTTTTGTTTTATTCGCAAAGTCAAAGCGGGGAATTTTTTTTATTATTTTAATATATGATGTCAGGGAGTACGATGGACACGTCATAGGGAAAGGGAGGTAAGTGGTTTATTCCGCACCACCTTTGGGATCTGGTTGTAATTTGTGAATTGGGAGCGATTCCATAGATTAACTGACGTGTGGCCCCGACACTATTCGAAAACCACTGCGATTTCGCGAGTTAACTTTCGGATGAGGGAAGGCTAGCGGAATGAATGCGGGACGTGGATGTCTGATGGAGCGATCCAATGGTTGACATGACGTGAAGTTTGCAGGGGAGTTAAAAGGCGGGCCCAAAGTAATTAACGTTAACTAATCATTTCGGGAGGCGTTTGATTGGAGGGATTAGATTATTAATTAATCCGGATGATTAATTAATCTCTTTGCGTATGATGACGGGTCGGGGTAATGAATGGGTTTATTTTTCGAAGTTTGTTTTGAATAAAACTTCGGCTTTTTATTTTTTCGTTTAAAACATAAAAGACATATGCTTAAACCTTTTTTCGTATGTTTTTATTATATGGTAATAAATCGATATGATTCACTTACCATAAGGGGCGGGGATAATTATATAGATATATTTTTAGCCAAAGGGCATTGTAAGTGTGGGATTTTATTTAATCACATGGGTTAAATACTTTGGCTAAAAACTTATAGTAAGATTGTTTTTTGGGTTATTTATAAAATGGAATTATATATAATATGATAAGGTATTTCCACTAAGGAGTTAATATATAAAGTTAGATATTAACATGAAAAATGAGAGAAAGCGCTAAGTATAAAACACCATAATAATGTATTTAACTTATGCTTTGCTTGAAATGGATTTTTATGGATCATTGCATGTTTTTCCTAAGTCAAATGGGATTTTGCTTAGGAAAATATTTTTATGAATGAATGAGTATGATGATGAATATTTTTAAATACTGAGGTTTTCTCCAATCATTGGGCCAAGGGTCTGGTCCCTCCAAAAGTCAAGGAAATGCCTTGAGCCCCTTTAATCTTCAAATTCCTTAGCACTTAGGGGAAATTAGTAAATTGTTAGGGAAAAAGTGAGATGGGAAGTTAATGATTTTGACCTTGCTGTGTTCTGAAATTCTACCAATGTGATGTTCTGCCTTTGCACTTGGTGATGAAAGTAAAAGATTACAAACATTTTAAAGCCATCATTCATCACATGAGAATTTTCAATGCCATCTACCTACCCTATCTACTTTCTCTACCATTTTCTCTTCTTTATTAGGGTGCACTTAGGCTGGCAAACCCTTATCAATATTCTTTTCCTTTTACATGGCAAATCTATCTATTTCTACACTTATTACATCCAAGGGCTCAGATTAAACTATTGAGCACCTTTTATTAACTCTACCTATCTACTTATCTGCCAAGATTGAACTGTTTGGTCAGATTTTATTCTCTATTCTACAACATGAAATTGAAAAATGAATGAGTCAATTTTAAACAGTTTGACTCTTCATAAATTGTGGCAAAAGTTTGACAAGCTGCACACAATTGCTTTATTACAGAAAATGAAATAGTAGTGGCATTTGGACTTGCACACTTTCCTTGGCCTTTCTTTTAATGGGGTTCATTTCTTTCACTTTTTTGGGTCATTTTTATTTTTTTTACCCTTTGATTTTTCTCTTAGGGTATACCCTCTTTACATTTTTTAAATTTTTTGATTTTTTGATTTTTTGATATTTTAAGAATATGGAACACCTTTGCAATAAGAAAAAGTTTTGAACATATTGCATAGTTCAGTAAGTAAATCATGAAAAATGACACCTATTGGTATAGGATTCTAACACTGGCTCCACTTGGGGATGGCTTTTTCTGGCGAAAAGTCAAGAACAGCAGGTCAGATGCTTCAAAATGTCTTCAAACTGAACCATGTAATTTTCTTTTTTTGGTGGCTTTATTGTATATATGATAGTAAAAATCCTGAAGCTTAGGGCCTTCACTTCTGGCTTCAACTTTAGCAATTCACCATCCAATCAAAACTGATGCATTAGAAAGGATATATTATCTACAGGTTAAAAAGTCAGAACATCCTAGTAAATAGGATCAAAGTAGTGTTTTAGCATTTGACCATTGACTGGTCCTTCCTCAGCTTCTGAACCATCCGAATTCTTCAAAAAATATGTGTTATTTCCCTGTAAAGCATGAATGATGTAAGGTCCTTTCCATAAGAAATCAAATTTCCCATGTTTCCCTTTATCTTCCCTTCTGGAATCCCATCTTAGAACTTTATCTCCTATTTGAAAATATTCTTCTTTAGTCTTTTTGTCAAACAACTTCTTTATTTTTTCCTGTAAAACTTGTGATCATTGATACACTTCTTCTCTGGTTTGCTGCAAGTGAATCGTTTGGTTTATTCTTCTCTGAATATCATTTGGTTCTACTTGAGCCTCCTGAAGTAACTTCATAACAGGAATTCCTAAGGATGATGGAAATATAGCCTCAATACCATAAACCAATTCATATGGATTGGTCCTAATTGATTTTTTAGTTGTAAGTCTATCTGCCCATAATGCATTGGTAATTTTCTTATGCCAATTGTTTTTATTTTCTTCCAATAATTTTTTAATGATATTAATGAGACTTTTATTGGAAGACTCTGCCAATCCATTACCCTAAGGATAATAGGTTGTTGAATGGCCGAATGTGATGTGATATTTATTGCAGAAACTAATCATTTTCTTTGACTTGAAAGCAGCAGCATTATCTGTTATAATTTTTCAGGACAGCCAAACCTTGAAAGTATATTGGTTTCTAAGAACCCTATGATTACAGTATCATTGTCCTGTCTTGATGGGATAGCTTCAATCCATTTAGTAAACTAATCCGTAGCAGTGAGGATCCATCTATGTTGTCCAGAAGAAGGGGGATGGATTTCTCCAATAAAATCCAGTCGCCATTGTTGAAAGGGTCTCTCGGTGGAAATTGGTTTTAATGGTAAAGGTAACAATTTTCTTTTGCCCTCAAATATCTGACACTTATGACAAGTTGTTACAAATTTCTTAACATCTAAAAATAAGGTTGGCCAATAGAAACCAGCCCTTAATATCTTATCTACAGTTGACTTCCAGTAGAGGTGTCCCCCACAATCTCCTGCATGAAATTCATTAAGAACTTTATCAGCTTCATCTTTCAATAAAAAATTTAATAGAATTCCATCATGATTCTTCCAAAAAAGAGCACTATCTAAAATACAATACTTTAAATATGTCATTTTCAAAAACCTTTGTTTCGTTCTGGATAACCCTAGAGGAGCTTGCAGATTTAACAAAACATAAATGATATCAGTGTACCAGGGTGAGTCTAAAAAGGATTGACTGATTTTTGGAGTCGTCATCTCCTGTTTGTCATCCAATTCGTTAATATCCAGGGCTTGGCAATTTGTTTCAGTCATGAGTTGAGCCAAACCTTGACCTTTTATGAGTTTTTTTGGTTTTATTTCAATATCATATTCTAATATGGTAGCTATCCACTTACCTCTTTTGCCTTCAATACCATCTTGAGTTAAGATGTCTTTAACGACAGCATTAGGTACATAAGCTATCACATGAGAATACAATATATAAACTCTGAAATCTTTAATTGCTTTCACAAGTGCAAAAGCTTGTTTCTCCATGATATTATATTTCAATGATGCATCTCTAAGTGCTTTACTAAAAAAGGCTATTGGTTTTTCACATCCTTGATCATCTTTTTGTAGTAAAACAGCTGCAACTGTATGTTCAGAAGAAAATGAAAAAATAATGAAATCTCTATCAAATTTTGGACTGGTAAGAACTGGTGTTCTGGTCAAAGCCATTTTGATTTCTTCAAATGATTGCTTGGCTTCCACAGTCCAATCAATACTTGAATCTTTTCTTAACATGTTAGTAAGCAGTCTAAGTAATTCAGCTAAACTAGAAATGAATCTTCTTAAAAAATTGATCTTTCCTACGAAAGCTTGAAGTTCTTTAATGTTCCTGGGATGAGGTATCTGCAAAATAGCTTGTATTCTTTCCGGATCAATTCTAATGCCATCTTTAGAAATAATGTGACCTAGGAGCTTTCCTTCTTCAATACCAAATAATGATTTTTTCGGATTTAAAGAAATACCATACTTCCTGCATTTTATAAACACTTGCCTTAGATGATCTAAATGTTGCTGATCTGTTTTGGAAAAACTGTTAAATCATCTAGATAAATAACCAGAAAATCATGAATTTCTTTGGAAAATGCAATGTCCATTGCTCTTTGAAAAGTGGCCCCTGCATTTTTTAGTCCAAATGGCATCTTGACATATTTAAAAGTACCCCATGGTGTTGTAAATGTTGTTTTGTCTTGATCATCAAGATGAACTAGAATCTGGTTGTATCCTGAGAATCCATCAAGAAGGGAAATCCTTGAAGATCCAACTACCCTTTGTAAGATATGGTCCATTTTAGGCAGAGGATAGTTATCTTTTAAAGAAACTTTGTTTAAATTTCTCAAATCGACACATAGTCTAATCTCTCCAGTCTTTTTCCTTGTTGGTACCAAATTAGAAACCCATTCAGAGAACCTAATAGGAGCTATAACTCCTGCTTCATACATTATTTTAATTTCTTTCTCAATTGAAGGTAGTAAAACAGGGTTGATCCTTCTAAGTTTCTGTTTGAAAGGTTTTTGATCTGGTTTCAAAGGTATTGTATGTTGAATTATTGATGTATCTTATTATTTAAGATCTTCATAACTCCAGGAAAAAACATCCTGGAATTCTTTTAAAATTTCAACATATTTAACTTTTTGATCCTCTGGCAGAGATTTAGATAACTTAACCATCTTAGGATTTTCTTGAGTTCCTAAATTGAATTCTTCAATATCAGCTTTTACAAGTTCCATTTTGGGTTTTAAGGGAATGTCATTTGAGTCAAAAAGATCTTCTAAAGGAGTCAATCCTTTAGGTAAATGATTATCTTTCAGATTAATAATTTCAAATTCATCTTCTATGATATCATCAATTTCCATTTGTTTCAAACCTGCATATCTTTTTCAGTGAATGTGGTTGGGTGAAGCATGTGAATTGCAGTCTCTTCTGAAATATCTGTTTCTTGTTTATCAATTTTATCAGATTCATTTCTTGTTGTGTCCTCATCTATACTACTGTTAGAAAAGTCATTTTCTAAGGTCAAAAAGTTGTTAATCTGATTATTATTTACGAACACTTGCCAATTCAAGAGATTGTCTGGTATAGCGGGTCTATGTCTAATCTCAGTTGTGAACTGATGATTAGGTCCAAAAGGTAATTTACATGTGCTAGCGAACATTGCAAGACTGTGAGCATGCAAATTTTGTTTTCTAGGAATTTTGGCAAGTTGAGCTTGTAGAAAAGTGTTGAGAATTTCCACAACTGTTTCTCTGTATTGTTTCAATCTGGGGTCTTTTGTTGAACATTCACCATTTATTTGTTGAATAATTAACTCAGAGTCTCCTATGATTGATACTCTAATTGCTCCTAACTTTTTGACATGTTTAAGCCCTAGAGAAAGAGCTTCGTACTCTGCCATGTTGTTAGTGCATCTAAAGTTCAATCTATAAGCATGGCGTTCGGAAAGATCATTTTCAACATTATGTATCCAAATTCCAGCTCTTGCTCCTAACTTATTCACTGAACCATCAAATTCTAAATGCCACAGAATTTCATGTTCATAATCTTCATCCACTGTTTTAACATGTTTCATAACAGGGAGCTTTGGTTTTTCAATTTTTTCTAGTATCTCTTGAATGTTTGATGTTTTTTTTGTTTTTAGAAATTTCTTCAATTTGAACCGTAGATTTAGTTGCATTTTCTATTTCTGGTGCCTCTAGTTCAGTAGGAAGGTCCGATTCAGCATTATAAAGGATGAAATATTCCATATCAGAATGTACTGAATATACAGGGAATTTTTCAGGCTTCTCATGGCTACTGGCTAGATATTTCATCAAGGTCTCTCTGTACAATCTTTTAGGCTGACCAAATACTGAAATAGTTGCAAATGACTTATCTAATTGTAGAGATCCTCCGATTTTGGCAACCTAGGATCTGGACAAAAACATACCATATTTAGGGGGAATATCAACAACTACTATATCCATAAAAATAGATTTCGCAGGGCATTGTACCAAAGTAACACACAAATCTTTAATCAAGCCTAAACATCTTACCTGACTAGAATCAAAATAAAAAATATCTTTATATGGTCTGGTAATGTCTAGGTTTAATCTTTCCATCACTGCTTTTGGCATTAAATTGTGGGACACTCCAGAATCAAGCATGGCGTTATGCAGTATTTTTTCATGAACATTCAAGCTCACATAAAATGGAGGAGTTCCTCCACTTTCAGGTTTGCCGTTAACTTCGGGACCAAAAACTAGTCTGGGTTGATCATCAAAAATGTTCACTGAATCATCCATTCCAGTAATGTTAAGGGATCTGCTGATTTGGCTTCTATACACATCGTGTTTAGCTAATTCTGCTAATGGAACAACTATCTTTAGTTTACCTATTTCAGCTTCTAGATTGAAATATTTTTCTGTTTGAGCTCTAGTATTTTGAACAGTTGGATTTTCTCTATTTTTTGGATCTTCAGCGTTTTTCTCTTTTTCATGAGTGGGATTATGAGTTGAAGGTGTTTATGAATTAACTTCTACTAGTTCTTCTACATTTCCTGCAAGAGGAGAAGTATTAGAGATTTTTTTATTGTTCAGTTGATTGTCAGACACATCTTCAATTATTGGATTGGGGGGGTTAGAATTTGTTCTGGAAAGAATTTGTACAGGAGGAGTGTTAGTTTTACCTTTGATGTTTTGTTTTACAGCTTTCTGTTTGCTATTCTTTGGCACATCAATCCGTCTGCTTCTCAAATTGTATTGTTTATGAACTTCATAAATTGTTGTGTCATAACCTTCTTTAAAATCAAAAGTTTCTCCAAATGTGTTTGAAATTTCTCAAGAATATGATTTTCTTGATCATCTTGAGATAGGAAAACTTCTGGTTCATTTTTATTTTCAGTCACATTATTTATTTCAACATCCTCTGTTGGTTCTTCAGAAGAGGAACCTTCAACAAAATTTTCTTGGAATGGTGGCCTGAGGTTTTTTGGTCAAGGACATTTTTCCCCGGATTTTGGTTTTGATTTCTTCTGAAGTTTGGGTTTCTAACAATATTTTGACCATCGCTAGAAGAATTTCTTTCTATCGTCTCTACTCTATCTCCTAGTCTTTCCATACCTTTAATAATTGCATCCAGTTTTCTTTCAAAAGCCGAAGGCTCTTCATTTATAGGCATCCTTCTTTCAGCTCCAGCCCTAGCTCTTTTTTCTATGAGGTTAGCTTCAACACTAACCACTATGCTTTGCATTTCTTCTAGGGTTTGAGGGGCTCTTTCCCTAAGTGAATATGCTATGTCAGAGTCAAATCCATCAGGGAATTTAACCAGTACTGAATCATGAGGGGTCTAAGGTTCTGGGGAACAACGTTATATGCTTCGTTGAATCTAATAATGTAATCTCGCACTGTTTCATTAGGTCTTCTTCTTAACTTTTAAAATTCTGATAGGATTTGAAGAGGGTCTTTCTTCTTCTCCTATCTATTCAAAAATGCCCTATACAAAGCTGGTAAATCAGCAATACTGTTTGGAGAAAGGGCCCTAAACCATTTCCTGACTTCCCCAGTAAGACTCTGAACAAAAATTCTCATTCGGACATCATCAGTGTCAATTTCATAAAATTCAAAGTAATCAGTCATCCTTTTGGTATGTTGCTGAGTAGTATAAGTACTAGATCCATAAAAAGGGGTGATCTTACTCTGATAATCTTGGGGCAAAGAAACAGGGTTGGCTGACAACTGTAACAGAGCATATCTATTGGCCATTGGAAGGTGTAATGGAATAATAGGTGGTTGTGGTCTGGAAGGAGTGAGCGAAGGAGAAGAAGGAGTGACTAGTGTTTGAGAAGTTTGGGGAAAAGAAGCTGAATTTGGGGAAACTGTAGTAATTATAGAAGTGTTTGAAGTTTCTTCAAAAGTCTGTTCAGATTGAATGGAATTTTTTAAATGTCTGTCAATATGTAATGAAACAAATCTTAATTGTAAATCTTCAAAAAACAATGGGTCTGGAACTAATCTAGATAATTCAGTTTCAGAAAAATATACAAATAAGGATGTTTCAAATCGCTCATCAAAAGGTATTTCATCAAAATATATCCACTTTACAGGACAGGATGCTGATCTAGAAAGAGGTCGAGAACTTCCAGAACTTTCTTGACTTCCTCTTTCAGAGCTTTCTTGACTTCCTTGTCTTCTAAGAATCCTAGGAATCAGATTTGGATTTTCAAATATCGGTGGTGGATTAGGGTCAGGATTTGACCTGGTATGACGAATCCTTTCTGAAGCCAGTTTTCTTAGTAATTTTTTCTTTTAATTTTTGTTTTAAATGAAATGAAAGTACAACTTCGACAAATTCTTCAAGAAATTAAAGATTTATAATTAAAATTTTCTCAAATATTTATTGAACTAGAGAATCTGATTGAATGTTTTGAACCCAAAGTTCAGTTTATAAGCTAAACCAAAGATAGACTGAAGCATCATTTGTTTACTATCCAGTTGCAGAGCAAAAGCATTTCAAAGGCTACCTAGCTGATCTTCAGAATCTGTCTATAGCTTATAAATCAAACAATAGTACCAATAATATGATTCAGATCCCTAGTATGGTCACCACTATGTTATCACTCAGGCCTTCCTTGAAGTTGTAAGAAGAGGAAAGAAACCCGAGGTAACCACTAACCAACCTTCAGATACAGAATCTATCCAATCTGTATCTAGAGAGGGCTCTCTCTTTAAAATTTAGCTTTGTTCTTAGAAAATATTAGGCTAGTTATAAGTCCAAGAGTCTTGTTTGAATTTAAATGGTGGAATCCTCCAACTAAGGGCAAGGTTGAGTATTTTTAGGCCGCTGGGCTATGGAGTCGAAAGGATGACTTTACTGGATTTATTTTCTACACGCAAGATGGGTTTACAGGGAAAGATAGTCAAACAGAGAAAAATTTTAGATATTAAAGTGAATGGAATGGATTTTGAAGGGATGAAAGGCAATTAAGAATCTTTCAACATGTTCAAAGAAAGATAGTGAATGATTACAAATAAAGAGCATTTAAGAATTCTTTACTATAGTCATCAAAATGTTTAAACCAGAGAAACAAGAGCAATTAAGAATTCATTGTTTATAACTGGTTTAGAAGAAAACATTTAGAATAATCACAATTGAAATCAGAGTACACTTACGTAATTTCTGATTTATTCTTTTTTGTCAATTATTTAGAAATGGAACACTGTGAAATTATTAACAGATATAAAACTTAAAACATAGGATAGAAAGGACTTATTGAACTGTAGTCGGACACATGAATCCTGTAAAAAGTCTTGAGCTTCAAATCATCATCCAGCAAGCCACAAAGAAATTTCTCCAAAGCACTTTTATTCCAAAAGATCAATGTTACAGCAAAGTAGTAGAATCCACCCTCAATACTCCTTTTGAGGGCTTATTTATACAAAAAACTAAAAAATATCTCATAACAAAAGAGATATAATCTAGGGTGACTAATGAATAGGTTACAATAAAAATGGAGACAGATGGTCTCGTAGATAGGAAAAATAATAACTGCTGGCATGCTGTTTCCTCCTTTTAAGAATGTGTTGGAGGCAGACCCTATGCTTTGGCTTCGATGTTGTCAACTTCAGTAATTTCTTCTAACTGATTTTCTTGTCTGATACTCTTTATTTTTCAATGATACACTTTGACCTTCATTTACCTATTTATCCTTTATCAAGATATACCACAGTAAAGTAAAAAATTTCACCCAAGGATAAATTTTATAAAAGTTCCATCATCTCATCCCACCATTGAACTTCTGGCACTGTGGTTCTTTCCAATTTTCTCAATGTTTCATCAGCTTCGGTGTATTTTAAAAAATTAGGCTGCTATGGAAACAAATGTTTTATTTCATTTTCAAGACAAAATAAACTCTCCAATTTTTCATAAAGACTTTTCCCTGTTGGTAATGTTCCTTCTGTTGTACTGGTTGAAGAACTGGCTTGATCATCAACCTGTTTGTTTACTTTCGCTACAAAAATTTCCAAATCCATTAGTCTATCTTATGTAATAATAGGACTGGGTAAACCTTTATTTAACAAATCATTAAATCTTTCTTTGAAGGTAAAAATTTCTTGCTGCATGTCTGAACACCTTCGTTCAAGATTTTGCAAAAGAGCTTTTTTGGTAAAAACTCTTTTGATTTCTAAGATGGTTCCTGTCCTATCTTGAATTCAAATTTCTGCAAGTTTATGTTTATTCTAGGTATTCAAAAAATTGATAAGTCTATTGGCTTCTTCTGGCATATTCCCTAACTCTTGTTTTGCTCTCTCAATTTCTTCCAGAGCCACTTTGACTAAATCCTGCTCTTCATTAATTATTTGAATAGAGGACCAAACATACCTTATTGACTGTATAATATTATTCCACAGAATTTCTTTTGATTCACCTAAAGGTTTTTCCATTGCAAGATCCTTTTCCAATGCTTTAACTGATTTTTCTAGTCTTTTGATTTCTCTTGTCTTCTCAGCAACACTCATTTTTTATTGATCATATTTATTTTCCAAAGTAGAAAGTTGAAATCTTAAGGTTTGGAGTTTTGTAAGTTTTAATTCATTCATTGCTTTGATTAATTAATCAGAACCCTTAACAGAAGTGTTCACCTGTGTTAGCTCTGCTTGTTGCCTGTGATTGATGTACCTGTTCTTGTGGCTTCCTGTGTTGTAGTTGCTGGAATAATGGGCTCTTTATCTTTTAATGCTTTCTCAAGTTCTTTTTCTGTTTCAGCAAGTTGTTCATTCATTTTTAAAATTAAGTTCATCACCTCCTCTTCTGAATTTTTCTTCATTACTTCTTCAGTCTGAGGGTGCCTTGAAGCTGGTAATTTCAATTGTTTCCTCAATGCAGCAATGTCATCATCTTTCCTCTTAATTAATGCTTCAATGCCCTTAACATCCTTAGGATTATGACCTAATCCAATTATTATCTCTTCCAATTTTTTTATCCTGTTATCTTTGGCTTGAGAAGAAACCTTTTCAATCTGCAATTGTGTACTGGTTTTCTCCAAAGAATCTTGCAGTTTATGAGCTGCCATTACTTTGTCAGTAAGGGTGGAATAGATCATTTCTCCAGTCTTCTTGTGTAATTCAATTTTATCTAATGGTTGAATATCTTTTTCTAGGACCTCAAAATTGGTCCTGACGTAATCAGCTGTTGTCTGTGGTTTTGGCACTTTAGATTTGAAATGGCTCATTAACATTTTCCCTTGTTGAATGTCAAAATCTGACATCAATCTCTCTTGATTTTGTGGAGCCATTTTAAGATACTGATTATACACCTGGACCCTTAGTGGATCATTCCTTGCTTTTATACTGATAAATGTATTTTTTATGTCCCCTGCATCTTTCATTGGCTGCTTGAATGAAAACATTTTAGTACTTGGCTGAATAGTATTGACTGTCCCACTAATTGATCTTGTTAACTAACTATCCTCTCTCTCTGGAATATCAATGATTTCATCAATAGATTATGCTTCTGGTGGAGGATTCACTTTTTGTCTTTTGGTCTGAGGCTATTGTGAAGATTCATTAAGAGGAGTAGTACTTTTAGCCTCTCTTTTCTTGCCCTTTTCCACTTTAGATGGAGTATGTAAGATTGATATTTCTATCGATTTAGTTTGAACATAATAAACCTGTACTTGATCTTGTCCTTTGGAAGTTTGAGGTTGTTCTATCATTTTGAATGTTTCAATCACTTGTATTTCAGGCTCTTTCTCTGTTCCTTTGGATTCAACTACAATTGATGGAATGTTCTCCTGTAATTCCTGTTGAAAATTCCCTGCTGAAGAAGGACCAATGTCCGGTACCTGCACTTGCCCAAAAAATTCTAGGTCAAGCATTTTTCCAAGATCTTTCATTACATTGTCCATATTGAATTCTTCATTATCCTGTTCAATTAATGTTCCCTCCACCCATTCATCTTTATTAGCATATTGTTAAATTTCTAGAATCCTATGATGGATGTAAGGTGCTGATTTATTTTTCATTCTTTTGTCACAAATGAAGCTGAATGGGTCATAAGGGGCCCAGTAGAAACTCTTTTGCAACCTGAAACAGTCTTCTAGCATTTTTTCAGCTTCTTGTCCAGCATCCCTAGAATTGCATATAATGGACCTAATTTACCTTCGATTCGGAGTTGGGCTTTCTTCTTTGCATTACAAAAATGAATAATATCAGATTTATTCATTTTCCTGAAGTACTCTAAAGCAAAAAGTCGCATAGGCACATACTTTGGTAATTTAAATGGACATAATTCACATCCATATATTCTGACTTCTGTAAAATTTTGGTACAAGTACCAATCACCAATTTTGTACTGCTTTGAAAGTTGCATAGTTTTCTTGATTTCATTGATGTGTCTTGGAGGGGCAACTCCTGTCAACAAGGTAGTTGCAGGATGTATGAAAAGATCAATGAACTCATTTTAAGAATAGGGAGAATCTATGGGACAATGAGTAATGGCTGACCAAAAGATAACAGATCTTGGATTCCCTTGGGCATCAAGTTTTCTGATATAGAAAGGGAAATTTTTTGACTGGTAATAGAGCATGAGATGGTAAATGACAGTGGAATACTTGAATACTTTCTCATTCTCCAATATCATGAATTGATCATGGATTTTTTCTACAATGAAAGATGCAAAATCATACTTGGCAGCAAGAGGCTGTCCAGGGGTGAACATAGATAATAACACCAGAATTAAATGGTCAACATACTCACTGGTATTAAAACCCATTATAAAAGATATCATACTCAAAATATTTTGACCTTCTTCAGTGAAAAAAACACTAGCATAAGGGGGAGGGCCTGTAGGCTGATGCTTTGGCCATATGAAGGTTTGGAAAATGTGAGTTAACTCCTCTTGGTATAATTTAGTGGATTTCTCCAATAACTCTCCCATGGACAAAGGAGTAAGGGCTTCACCAGGTTGAAAATGTAACATATCATTGATGGACTGAGCAGTAATGGGAAAAAGGATATTCTGGCTTGGGGATAAAAATGCTCTTTGATTTGGATCATAATTAACATGACAATAATGGATTATTTCAGGGAAAATATGGACAGAGGGAAAAAGGTACCTAGGAAGACCAGACTCCCTAACCCAATAATATCTGAGCCATTCAAATAATTGTCTCTACATCGACAATAAATTCGAAGGGGACTTTCAGTAAAAACTAGGTCTTTTATTCGAAAATATTTGTCCACTAATGATAGGTAATCCAAATCTCTATGGGGGGCATTCAATGGGGAAACATTTAAAGCCACCGGGACTTCCATTTTTGGTTCTTGTGGATTCAAAAATGGAAATTTGGGGGTTTTTATGAAAATGGGGCACAATTTCAGGTTTGAAGATAGTAATTACAGTTCTGGGAACTAAAACACATCACATTGAAGCTTTTTCAGACTGTATTGTGGAATCAAAACTCGAACAAGGATTTTTAACAAAGTTTCAGCAAGAAATTGGAATAAATACCTGTTTATGGGAAAATGGCACTTGTTTAACAGGTACCAGCTGATGGCAGATGGATGCTAGGAGACTAGACTGGTAGTAGTCTTCAGCGGAATACAGTTAATGGCAGTTGGCAGCAGTTTTTTGAATTTCTCAGTATGGAGGACACAGTCGTTTTCAGCATACAAAATGATCAAAAAAATGCGGGAACTTTTGTTTTATTCGCAAAGTCAAAGCGGGGAATTTTTTTTATTATTTTAATATATGACGTCAAGGAGTATGATGGACACATCACAGGGAAAGGGCGGTAAGTAGTTTATTCTGCACCACCTTTGGGAGCTGGTGGTGATTTGTGAATTGGGAGCGATTCCACAGATTAACTAACGCGTGGCCCCGACACTATTTGAAAACCACTGCGATTTCGCGAGTTAACTTTCGGATGAGGGAAGGCCAGCGGAATGAATGCGGGCGGTGGATGTCTGATGGAGCGATCCAACGGTTGACATGACGTAAAGTTGGCAGGGGAGTTAAAAGGCGGGCCCAAAGTAATTAACGTTAATTAATCATTTCGGGAGGCGTTTGATTGGCGGGATTAGATTATTAATTAGTCCGGATGATTAATTAATCTCTTTTCATATGATGATGGGTTGGGGTAATGAATGGGTTTATTTTTCGAATTTTGTTTTGAATAAAACTTCGGCTTTTTATTTTTTCGTTTAAAACATAAAAAACATATGCTTAAACCTTTTTTCATATGTTTTTATTATATGGTAATAAATCGATATGATTCACTTACCATAAGGGGCGGGGATAATTATATAGATATATTTTTAGCCAAAGGGCATTGTAAATGTGGGATTTTTATTTAATCACATTGATTAATTACTTTGGCTAAAAACTTATAGTAAGATGGTTTTTTGGGTTATTTATAAAAGGGAATTATATATAATAGGATAAGGTATTTCCACTAAGGAGTTAATATATAAAGTTAGAAATTAACATGAAAAATGAGAGAAAGTGCTAAGTATAAAACACCATAATAATGTATTTAACTTATGCTTTGCGTGAAATGGATTTTTATGGATCATTGCATGTTTTTCCTAAGTCAAATGGAATTTTTCTTAGGAAAAGATTTTTATGACTGAATGAGTATGGTGATGAATATTTTTAAATACTAAGGTTTTCTCCAATCATTGGGCCAAGGGTCCCGTCCCTCCAAAAGTCAAGGAAATGCCTTGAGCCCCTTTAATCTTCAAATTCCTTAGCACTTAGGGGAAATTAGTAAATTGTTAGTGTTGGAAATATGATGCAGCAGAGTGTTGTCCTTGATGGAAATCCACTTGATGAAGTTGTTCACTTGATGAGCTTGTGAATGACGTACATCTGATGTATCTACAATCAGTACAAAAGGAGCAGAGGAAAGAATTTCCAGAATGGGCCAGAATGGGCCAAAAAAATGATGAAAAGTGTATGTCACAAGGAATACACGAGTTTAGTAGAGGGAAGTCGCGTATGTACGCGAAAAAGTACGTGCCAAGTCGCGTATGGTATTTTGCGCTCCAAAATTAGAATACCAAGGGGCATTACCATGGTATTGACCCATTGTATTGAGCGCTGGATCGTCTATTTGATCCCGTCCAGGAAAACCATCGGAAGTAATGTGGTTTTGACTCATGGTATTGAAAAATGCTAAATCTATATAAGGAGAAGAAATTCATTGTGCAAGAGTGTGAGATATGTCTGGGCTTTAATGAATACTTCACTCTGAGGTATATTTGCATGGTTGAACTCTGCCCTTAATTGATAGATCTGAATCTATGTTGCGTCTATAAACATGATGAAGGTTCAAGATCTCTAGATCTTGAAATGGTGAATCTCTTGGATGATCTGAAAAGAAGTGATGAAGACCTGGCGCAAATCTGTTGAAGAAGTTGAAGAAATCTGGGTAAGTTCATAGATCTGGTCTGTTGTGCAAAGTTTATCTTTTATAGATCTATACGTAGGTTCATTTTTTGAAAAGCGCGTGTATACGTGGATCTGTTTAGACAAAGGCGCGTATGGATAGTTAGGGTTATTCTGGTAAATGCACAGATGTATACGCGGGTTAGCTTCATGAAAAGCGTGTATATACGTGGGTCTAATTGAATAAAAGCGCGTATGATATCTGATCTAATGGTTGCTCAAGGTTGAATGATTTTTTCATATTGATTCTGAAGTCTGGGTTAACTCTGATATTCTGGTTACAGTGGTTTCAATGTTCTGTTTGAAGCATTGGGCAAAGTATGTTTGTTTATAAGTGAAGGGTTGTAGTTGTTTGATCCAATTTGAAAATTGATGAAATGTGGTCTACAGTGGATCTAAGGGTTGAAGCTTTCAGTATGTATGTATCTTTCTGCTAATATCAGGGGGTAGTGGCTCCCTTCCAGGAGATGGTAAACGAGGAGCAGGGGGGTGTAGCTCCTTTCCAGGAGAGGCTGGTAAACGAGAGAAGGTTGTAGCCTTCTGTAGGTGGGTGCCTGCGTGCTGGTATGAGTCTGCGCCAGTACATGGTTGTAAGAAGTTTTCTTTATAATAAAATATTGAAGGCTGAGACAAAGGCAGTGGTGGTTTTCTCCCGAATTGGGTTTCCACCTAAAATCCTGGTGTTCATATGTGTTGCTTATGTGTGATTATTATTCTATTCTTTCTGCACCTGTTTACTGTTTTCTAAAACATCTGATGAATGAATAATGTAATGATCTAAGTTAAGAATTAAGTGCATTATCATATCTCTAGACATACGCGAGTTCCGTAAAGGATATCCGCATATATACGCTAGTTGTCTTAGCGTATGGGTTTTTAGAAAAGAAAAAGTAAAATTTTTATTGTCTGCACTAAATACTGATTCACCCCCCCCCCCCCTCTCAACATTTTTCCCTACAATTGGTATCAGAGCAGGTCCTTCTGAAAAATCTTAGCTGCTAGAAGGAAGATCGAGCAAGATGAGCAATCAAGATGGAATAGCATCTATCAAGCCTCCACTCTTTAATGGAAGAAATTTAATCTTCTGGAAAATAAGGATGAGATCCTATCTTCAGTCTATGGGAGCAAATGTATGGGCCATTTTTGAACAAGGATATCAATATCCAGCTGCAATACCAACATATCCGACTGAAAAGAAGAATTATGAAATAAATGCAAAGGCAGTCAATGCTCTAGCGGGAAGTCTAACTGAATTAAAATTTGTCAAAGTTATGCAACTGAATACGGCAAAGGAGATATGGGACAAAATCATTCTAAGTTATGAAGGTGATGCAAAGGTAAAAAGTGAAAAACTTCAAACTCTCGGAATTGAATATGAAAATTTAAAAATGCATAGTGATGAGAATATTGTCAGTTTCTTTTTACGTCTTGATGATGTTGTAAATTGTATGAGAAATCTGGGAGAAACATTCATGGAATCTACTTTGGTTGAGAAAATCTTAAGATCGCTAACGACAAAATTTGAATCAAAAGTCTCTGCTCTTGAGGAAAAACAGGATCTTCGAACTCTTACTGTGGTGCAACTTCATGGCATACTGAATGCATATGAAATGAGGAGAGGAGGACCATCTGAAGTCAAAGAAGCTATTTTTAAAGCTTCTACAAAAGGGAAAGAAGTTCAAAAGGCAGAAGGATCAGGATATATCTCAGAAGAAGATGAAGCAAACTTTGTGAGAAGACTCCAACTAGGAATCGGAAGATTCAAAGGTAAGCTTCCTTTCAAATGTTTTTATTGTGGAAGAGTTGGTCATTATGATGCAAAGTGTCCTTATAAAGAAACATCTGCTAAAGGGAAATAAGTAGCAAGAAGGAATAAGAACCGATCTAGCACTAAGAAAAGTTACTATACTAATGAAGACAGTGATGGGTTATGTGATAGTGAGGAAGAATGTGAACAAGATCTTAGACTTCTCATGGAATTTTAAAAATATTCTAGAGAAGACAAGGATGCTTTTATGGATGCTCTAGATGACAATGATTTTCTCAATCAAAAAAATCAACTCAAAATATTCTTGGAAGAAAGTAAAATAATCATAGAGACTTTGAAAAGGCAGAATGAAGAAGCGAATAAACACAATGAGAAATTAGAATGTGAAGTAGTAAGTCTAAGAAAAGAACTTGAGAAATTAAAGACTCTGAATCGTAGATTTGCTAAAGGATCTGAAACCTTAGATGAGATTATCAAGGTACAATGTTCTCCTCTTATAAAGACAGGTCTTGGATATATCGGAGAATATTCTCAGGCTTCAGCACCAAATTATCTAAAAGCAGCTACAGCTGGTTTACTACATTCAGCCACTCAGCAAGGGAATAAAGAATCTTTACAGGTAAAGCATGATCATCACAATTCAAGGAACACTAATAGGGATATAATTTCAAAGAAGCTACAACCAACAGGTAAATTCAAATAGAAGATTTCATGATCGCAGAAATTTCTACTTCAATGGACAATGTTTCTCATGTCACAATTTTGGTCATAAAGCTGTTCAATGTGATGCATATAAAACCATCATGACAAGAGAATAAAGAAAGAAAAGGATGGATATTGAACCAAAGAAGAACACCTATAAAAAAATTTCTCCTCTACAAAATGAAGTTGAATGTGCTTATTGCAATAACTTTGGCCATGAAGTATCTGAATGTAGGAGCAAAGTCCAGCCAAAACAACATTCTCCTTCAAGTTCCAAGGTATGGAAAAATAAGGAATTACAGGTTGAAAATTGTGGGATAGCGTTATTTGCAGAAGGTGAAGAAAATCAATGGTACATTGATAGTGGATGCTCAAGACACATGACAGGTGACAAAATAAAAATTCTTTCATATAATGCTCTAGAAAAGGAAAAGAAAGTTACATTTGGAAATGATACTCCTGCTGTAATTAAAGGAAAAGGGTCTGTGTTTCTAAAAGAAAAGGTAAAGGATAATTATGTCATGTATGCAGATGGATTAAGGCATAACCTATTAAGTGTAAGTCAAATGTGTGATCAAGGAACTGAAGTTGTCTTTAGTTCAAAATAATGTGTGGTTCGTGATCTTGATACAGGTAAAACTATTAAAGAAGGGAAAAGAACTTCAAGCAACCTGTATGTATTGAAGAACTGCAAAGATAAATGTTACTTGAGCAGATCTTCAGAAAATTGGCTATGGCATAGAAGGCTGGGGCATCTGAGCTTCTCTCAAATCAACAAATCAAGCAGACTTAAAGCTGTTTGTGGTCTTCCCAATATTACTCTACCAGAGAGTATCATATGCAAATCTTGCCAATTCGGTAAGCAGACCAGAGTACAATTTACAGCCAAAGAAGGATCATCAAGTAAGCCTCTTGAACTCATTCATACTGACATATGTGGACCTATGAGGAAAAATTCACCACGTGGGAAAGAATATTATATCTTATTTATTGATGATTTCTCTAGAATGTGTTGGATCGGGTTGATTAAACACAAAGATGAAGCATTTGAAAAATTTCAGATTTTCAAAGCACTGGTTGAAAATGAATTAGATCTAAAAATAAAGTGTCTTAGATCTGATCGAGGAGGAGAATATACATCAAATGAATTCCTTGAATTTTGTGAACAACATGGCATAAAAAGACAGTTCTCTGTAGCTGGCACTCCACAACGAAATGGCGTAGCAGAAAGAATGAATAGAACAATTCAACAAATGGCTAGAGCTATGCTTGATGATTCTGGAACACCTGACATTTTCTGGGGAGAAGCAGCACATACAGTAGCAAACATTCTCAACAAGGCACATGTTCGGGTAAATAGTGACAAAACTCCATATGAACTCTGGTATGGTAATTCTCCCTCTGTGAAGCATTTTATAGTTTTTGGAAGTAAATGCTTTATCAAAAATAATGATGAAAAGCTTGGAAAGTTTGAACCGAGATCAGATGAAGGGATACTTCTTGGTTACTCATCTACAAGAAGAGCATACAAATGTTACAATAAAAGGCTTCGAAAGATTGTTGAATGTATTGATGTTGTTATTGATGAGTCTCTTGCAACTCCTAAAGAAGAAAAACAAACAACAGAAGAAGATGATGGTGACTTTTTTCCTTCTACATCAAATATAAATGATATATACAATGGATCCAATGAAAAACCTGAAGATGATTTATCTGAAAAGGCTCCATCCAGATATGTTCAAAAGAATCATCCTGAATCTCAAATTTTGGGAGACAAGGAATCAGGTGTACAAACAAGGAGGACTCTTGTGGGATCTTCTATCTATCTGGCACTTCTATCCACAATTGAACCACACAATGTCAATCAAGCTAGCAAAGATGAATGTTGGATTCAAGCCATGAATGAAGAGCTTGATCAAATTGAAACGAATCACACCTGGGAATTGGTACCAAGACCACATGATAAAAATGTCATTGGTACTAAATGGATATTCAAGAACAAGTTAAATGAGAATGGTGATGTTATAAGAAACAAAGCTAGACTGGTTTTCAAGGGGTATACTCAACAGGAAGGTATAGACTTTGAAGAAACTTTTGCACCTGTAGCTAGACTTGAAGCCATAAGAATGTTTCTTGCTTTTTCAAGTTTTCAACAAATCAAAGTTTATAAAATGGATGTTAAATCTGCATTTCTCAATTATGATCTAGAAGAAGAAGTGTATATAGAACAACCAGAAGGATTCATTTTGGGAAATGATGAAAATTTTGTTTGTAGACTTAAAAAGGCTCTATATGGTCTCAAACAAGCTCCAAGGGCATGGTATTATCGTCTTGACAAATATCTTCGTCAACAAGGATTTTCAAAGGGGTCTGCTGATAGCAACTTATACACAAAATTTGAAAATGATAAACTATTGATTGTGGTTGTATATGTTGATGATATTATTTTTGGGAGTAATGAAGAATCTATGAGTCAGAAATTTTCTTCTGTCATGCAGCAAGAATTTGAAATGTCCTTACTTGGAGAACTAACATTCTTTCTTGGCTTGCAAGTGCATCAATCTACAGATGGTATATTCTTATCACAAGCAAAATATCTTAAGCAAATTCTGAAGAAGTATGGCATGGAAGAATGCAAACCTGTAAGTACACCAATGATAACCAGATGTAATCTCAGTTCTCATGATGATTCTCCCACGGTGAATCAACCAAAATATAGATCAATGATAGGAAGCCTACTTTATCTCACTGGGACTAGACTAGACATTATGCATGCAGTTGGGATTTTTGGATGATTCCAAGCTAATCCAAAATAGTCTCACCTTCAGGCTGTCAAAATAATATTCAAATATCTACAAGGAACTCAAGACTTTGGACTATGGTATCCAAAGAATGCTGATCTTACTCTTCATGCTTACACTGATGCAGATTGGGTTGGAAATGTTGATGATCGGAAAAGCACTAGTGGTGGTGCATTCTATATGGGACCCCGGTTAGTATCTTGGTTCAGCAAGAAGAAAAATTCTATTGCCTTATCTAGAGTAGAAGCAGAATATGTGGCTGCCGCATCTTGTTGCACTCAAATCCTTTGGATGATGCAAACCTTACAAGATTTTCAAATCAAATGTACATCTCCTATCTCCATTATGTGTGATAATAAAAGTGCCATTAGTATCTCAAAGAATCCTATTATGCATTCGAAGACCAGGAACATTCCCATCAAGTATCACTTCTTACGTGAACAAGACTTGAAGAAAAGGTGAATTTAGAGTATGTTCCCTCCAAAGAACAAGTTGTTGATATCTTTACCAAACCTCTGCCCAGGGAAACATTCGAATATCTAAGACAGAAGCTGGGAGTAGTCTCTGCCAGTCAGAAGAAAAAATCTGCTTAATTTCATAAGACTAAATTGGATATGTGGGTTTCCTAAAATACAGTCGCGTATATACACGAGTTCATACACATAAAACCACGTATGAATGGTTGCTGACAATTTTTCAGGGTCAGCATTTCTTCAGCACAAGCTATGGTGCTGTTTGGTATCTCTGATGTGGTTTGGTATCTTTGGTGATGTCTCAGCCCTTATATTTCTATTTCATTCTGTGATATTGGATAAATATTCCTTGGTAATTTGCAGTTGAAAGTGGTCAGGATGCACAAGCTAAGGGGGAGCATTGGTCTTGCGGTAAGGAGGCTTTGGATGCAAAGTTTCAGGGGGAGCATTAGCCTTGCTGTGTGTAATGCATTGTTGGAATTATGGTGTTTCTAAATATAATCTCTCTCTTGAGGTCCCTTTTGGTATTTGTTGTAAAAGGTCATATTTGTAATGATGTAAAATTGTAATTTTTCAGTCATGTAAAGGGCTTGTTCAAATTTGTAAACCCACTTGGTTGGGTAGTTGAGTCAAAATGTGTACACCCACTTGGTTGGATACTTGAGTCACTTATGTAAATCCAGTTGGTTGGATCATTGATGTAAGTATGAGTCCCTGGTGATAGGAAAGGTCATGAAGTCATGAAATTCAATGCAAAATATGTTTGAAGATTCAACATGAACTGAGGGGGAGCATGGTACCTCCAGTGCACATCAGATTTATAGAGCTCTTCTTTGGTTTGATCCACCCTTTGCCCTTGATGTCAAAGGGGGAGAGTGACATGGTGTTTGAATAAGGGGTGAGTAACATGGTTATTGTATAATGATTATAATCAATGTATCTATCTGTTGTGGAGATCAAACACCATCGTGGTTGCCATCAAGTCCAAAGGGGGAGATTGTTGGCAATATGATGCAGCAGAGTGTTGTCCTTGATGGAAATCCACTTGATGAAGTTGTTCTTGACTTGATGAGCTTGTGAATGATGTACATCTGATGTATCTACAATCAGTACAGAATGAGCAAAAGAAATAATTTCCAGAATGGGCCAGAATGGGCCAGAAAAATGATGAAAAGTGTATGTCACAAGGCATACGCGAGTTTAGTAGAGAGAAGTCGTGTATGTACGCGGAAAAGTACATGCCAAGTTGCGTATGGTCTTTTGCGCTCCAAAACTAGAATACCAAGGTGCATTACCATGGTATTGACCCATTGTATTGAGCGCTGGATCGTTTATTTGATCCCGTCCAGGAAAACCATCGGAAGTAATGTGGTTTTGACTCATGGTATTGAAAAAGGCTAAATCTATATAAGGAGAAGAAATTCATTGTGCAAGAGTGTGAGATATGTCTAGGCTTTAATGAATACTTCACTCTGCGGTATATCTGCATCATTGAACTCTGCCCTTAATTGATAGATCTGAATCTATGTTGCGTCTATAAACATGATGAAGGTTCAAGATCTCTAGATCTTGAAATGGTAAATCTCTTGGATGATCTGAGAATAAGTGATGAAGACCTGGTGAAAATCTATTGAAGAAGTTGAAGAAATCTGGGTAAGTTCATAGATCTGGTCTGTTGTGCAAATTTTATCTTTTATAGATCTATACGCAGGTTCATTTCGTGAAAAGCGCGTGTATACGCGGATCTGTTTAGACAAAGGCGCGTATGGACAATTAGGGTTATTCTGGTAAATGCACAGATGTATACGTGGGTTAGCTTCAGGAAAAGCGCGTATATACGCGGTTCTGCTTGAATAAAAGCGCGTATGATATCTGATCTAATGGTTGCTCAAGGTTGAATGTGTTTTCCAGATTGATTCTGAAGTCTGGGTTAACTCTGATATTCTGGTTACAGTAGTTTCACTGTTCTGTTTGAAGCATTGGGCAAAGTATGTTTGTTTATAAGTGAAGGGTTGTAGCTGTTTGATCCAATTTGAAAATTGATGAAACGTGGTCTACAGTGGATCTGAGGGTTGAAGCCTTCAGTATGTATGTAGCTTTCTGCTAATATCAGGGGGTAGTAGCTCACTTCCAGGAGAGGCTGGTAAACGAGGAGCAAGGGATTGTAGCTCCCTTCCAGGAGAGGCTGGTAAATGAGAGAAGGTTGTAGCCTTCTGCAGGTGGGTGCCTGCGTGCTAGTATGAGTTTGCGCCAGTACATGGTTGTAATAAGTTTTCTTTATAATAAAATATTGAAGGCTGAGACAAAGGCAACGGTGGTTTTCTCCCGAATTGGGTTTCCACCTAAAATCCTGGTGTTCATGTGTGTTACTTATGTGTGATGATTATTATGTTCTTTCTGCACCTGTTTACTGTTTTCTAAAACATCTGATGAATGAATAATGCAATGATCTAAGTTAAGAATTAAGTGCTTTATCAGATCTCTGGACATACGCGAGTTCCATAAAGGATATCCGCGTATATACGCTAGTTTTCTTCAGGAAAGTAACGTATGGGTTTTTAGAAAATAAAAAGTAAAAGTTTTATTGTCTGCACTAAATACTGATTCAACCCCCCCCCCCCCCCTCTTAGCATTTTTCCCAACAGTTAGGGAAAAAGTGAGATGGGAAGTTAATGATTTTGACCTTGCTGTGTTCTGAAATTCTGCCAATGTGGTGTTCTGCCTTTGCACTTGGTGATGAAAGTAAAAGATTACAAACATTTTAAAGGCATCATTCATCACATGAGAATTTGCAATGCCATCTACCTACCCTATCTACTTTCTCTACCATTTTCTCTTCTTTATTAGGGTGCACTTAGGCTGGAAAACCCTTATCAATATTCTTTTCCTTGTACATGGCAAATCTATCTATTTCTACACTTATTACATCCAAGGGCTCAGATTAAAATATTGAGCACCTTTTATTAACTCTACCTATCTACTTATCTGCCAAGATTGAACTATTTGGTCAGATTTTATTCTCTATTCTACAACATGAAATTGAAAAATGAATGAGTCAAGTTTAAACATTTTGACTCTTCATAAATTGTGGCAAAAGTTTGACAAGCTGCACACAATTGTTGTATTACAGAAAATGAAATAGTAGTGGCATTTGGAATTGCACACTTTCCTTGGCCTTTCTTTTAATGGGGTTCATTTCTTTCACTTTTTTGGGCCATTTTTATTCTTTTTACCCTTTGATTTTTCTTTTAGGGTATAGCCTCTTTACATTTTTTAAATTTTTTGATTTTTTAAGAATATGGAACACCTTTGCAATAAGAAAAAGGTTTGAACATATTGTATAGTTCAGTAAGTCAATCATGAAAAATGACACCTATTGGTATAGGAGTCTAACACGTACTTTGACCACACCTTTGACCATGATCTTAGGCTTGATTTTATATCAATATTGATCGAGTGAATAGGACAAAATCCATGTGGAGGTGATTCTAGAAGTACCCAAATCACTCAATTCTTCATTTGACACCTGGAACCTGCCAGACCATGAGAGTAGCTACAAAATCCACAGTTAGCTGCAAAATAGGCTTCGCTATGTAGCTAAATTGAAAAAATATATTCAAATAGCAATAACATTGGAATATAACATGGAAATAATTTTAATGCATTCCTTGAGACAAAACATAGCATTTATTATTGATTGGGGTATGTGATCCTATGAGAAAGTAAGGTAAAAAGGTGAGAAAGGATGTCGAAGAGAGGGTAATTTTTAGGTTCAACATACCCCCACTGTAAATTCATTGCATGTCTTCATGCAATTTTTCAAAAATTTGAGTTCTCCTTTCCTACTGCATTTGTTCAGACACTTCTGCTAGCACATCCATTTTTCTACTTTTTTTTTTCATTTAAGTGACTGTCTTCTTGGGCTTCTCATAAGAAGCTTGTACTTGAGGTTAATGACTACTTTGTTTAGTAACTTGTTCTTTCTTTTCAATTTCCTATTTTTCTTATACCACAGTCCTATATGCATAATGGTATTATCATGAATTACTTTTTCCAACTTGTTCTATTGCTTCAAGGTCTCATTCTCCTATTTGATATGTCTGTTCAATATATCTAGTTCATAAATATCCTATTTGAGAGCATCAACTAGAGTTCTTTGTGGATTGATATAAGGTTTTCGATTCATTGAGGCACTTCTCTTCTCCAATGATTCTACATAATCATATATTTCTTGTTTTACTGGGTCTATTCCTGGAGATATTCTATTGGGACTACCTTCAAAATTATGAATAAGAGAATTTTGAGGACTGTGTGGAGGAAAAATATTGACAAGAGATGGTATTGGGGTTTCTTTATCTCAACTTATAAGATATATCTCTTTTGATAATGTTTCTTCATCAAATCTTGGAGTTTGGAGCTCCTGCTTGGTTGTGGAGGGCTCACATTTTCCTCAATTGTAACCTTAATCTTCTTTCTTATCTTACCTCTTGTCTTTATTTGCTTTTTGATTTCTGTTAGTTCTTTAGAGATTATCTTTTCATCAGTTTCTGTAATGAAGATTCAGGTCTGTCTTCAATATTTATATCAGTCTTATTCCTTCTGCGTTTTCTGACATTATCTTCTTTAGGGTGTTTAGGTGCTTCTTAAAAATGGTTTCTAATGAGAAAACTCTCCCACATATCTCCTATGATTTTAAATCAAACTCAATCAGTATCTTTACCAACCCATGATGATGCATGGTGGTATCTATAATCTGTATTCTCTTTTTCACATTTGTGGACATCCTTTTTAATCTATTTAGCAGAAAGAAGGGAAGATTTATTTCTCCATTTTCTAAGAAATTAATCAATAAGCGGATATGGTATAAATATATGAAAACAAACCTTACTTCACAAGTAATAAATTTCTATAAAACCATGAGCATGTTCCTCAATTTAATTTTAAGAGCTGAGCTGGGAATACCTTTTCTAAAAACAAAGACATCCATACCTGGGTTTTGAGTATAAATTTCCATTATTCACTGTGGAACTCCTTGTTTTTAAACCACCTTTCACCATGCCCTGGAAGTTATATGGTTTTGGCCATGAATGAATAAGTAACTATAAACTTGATGTCTCCAATTTCCACTTTTGTGCCATCAAAAGACCGAGCAAAGGATTTTGTAATTTCCTTATGAAAACCATCAAATTTATCTATGAATTTGAGCCATACATATTTCTAAAACATTTCTATGATATGTGGGTATCCTTCCATGTTATTTTCTCCTACCGGTTCTAATTTGAAAATTAGCCCCATGCCTTCTACTATGCAGAGTTCTCAACCTTCAGAATTAGCCTTCTCTGTTTTATGAAATGAATTGGCTACAGATCTGATGAAAGGTATAGATGGTTTGTAGGAATAAATAAATGGTAGGTGTTTTGAAGAAATGTAGATAGGTATGTCACGTCATAGGTCATGACCATTAATCATCAATGACAGAGTCAATTATGGACCATTATGCAACATAATACAGAGGATGTGGCTGATATGTAGTATGATGGAAACCACAATCAAATCAATTAATGATTTGTCAAGGGAGCATATGAATATCTATATGATACATACTTTATGTTTTAACCTTACTATTTAAATAAATTCTTGCACTTTACCTTTTATAACTAACCTTTTATTTTGTTGTTTCTTTGGTGTTGATCCTTTAGGTACCCTTTTAACATGTTGGTCTTCAAAACATAATCCTTCAATTTCCTCTAATCACATTTGTTTGTAGGTTGTAAAATTGTGTTAGAACTATTGAATGAGATGTGGCTGCATAGTATAATTAGACGCAGAATTGAATTGGCTACAAAATGTGATCAACTGCAGAATGTAGTCAAATACAAAATGTAGTCAGCTGCAAAATGTGATCTGCGACTGAATATAGTCAGTTGTAGAATGTATTCAGCTGCAAAATGTGATCAGCTACAGAAGGTGGTCAACTGTAGAATGGAATCTGTAAAAATAAATGAAGTATGACTATGAAATATGAGTGTGAAACGAAATGCAAGTGGAATATGACTGTGAAATGGAATAAAAGTGGAATGAATTGTGAAATGGAATGAAAGTGGAGTGAGATGGAATGCAATTGTAAAATGAAATGAATTTTCAGATTATGATCTATAAATATGGAATATGAATGTAGTTTTGTGTCACTACTTATTACAGAAAATAAAATGGAAAATATAGGATGTCAGAAATCTCTTATTTTCACCCTGTATTTTCTATATAAGTATGTCAATCAATGATTGGTTTTCATACTTATATGCTTTGTTTTTTTTTGTATTTCATTCATATATATATATATATATATGTATAGGAAAAATAAAAGCTAAGTTGGTGAAGAAGAAGAAGAATTCTTCACTAACTTCATATCAATATTATCTTGGAAAATCTTGACAAACTCTTCTCTTGAAATTGGTTTATGATATACTTTCAACCAATGACCATTCACACGAAGAGGTACCTTTTCTTCATCTATTGTCCTTATCTTTACTACTCCATTATCAAAGACTTTTTCAATCTCATATGACCCAAGCCAATGAGTCTGAAACTTTCCTTGAAAATATTTGAATTTTGAATCGAACAAAAGTTCCCAATCCCCTGCTTGAAACATCTTCTCCTTGATATACTTATCATGCCATTTATCCCTTTGTTTCTGGACTATACTGGTTCTTTGAACTGCATCTTGCCTAATTTCATCAAGCTCATTTAGTTTCTCCAATCTATGTTTCTATGCTTCTGATATATTAAGTCCCAATTGGACTACCATCTTGAAGGTTCGAATATGAAACTCTATATGGAACAATACTTGATTTACATAAGAAATTTTATAGGGAGTGTGTCCTATTGTATTCCTCCATGTAGTATTGTAATCCCATAAGGCTTCAGGAATCTTTTCTGCCCAATCTCTTTTGTGTAGATGTATAGTCTTCGTGAGAATTCCTTCAATCACTTTATTGGTAGATTCAACTTTACCATTTTCTTGTGGATGATAAGGAGTAGACTTTTTGTGCTTGATCTTATAATATTCCACGAGCCTTTTCAAGAACTTCGATGTAAAATGGGTTCCCTAATCTGTCACAATTTCTCTTGGAACACCAAAACGAGTGAAGATATTCTCAAAAATAAAATTAATTACAGATCTTTCATTAGCAAAAGGTAATGCTTTAGCCTTTGCCCATTTAGTGACATAATTAGTGCATACCAAAATATAGTTATTTTGTTTAGATGGTGGATTGATAGGTCCAAAAAAATCCAAGGCCCATTTTTCAAAAGCTTCAATGTATACCTGAGGTTGTAATGGAATTTCATTTAAAGGAGCAGGTTTCCATACCCTTTGGAAGTTGTCACACCTTTTGACATATTATTTGGCATCTATGAAGATGGATGGTCAATAATATCCTAAATGAAGGATTTTATAGGTTGTCCTCTTGTCAGTAAAGTGTCCACCACAAGGTTTGTCATGACATGCCTTAAGAATTTCAGGAATTTCATCTTCTCGAACACATCTTCTGATAATGAGATCCAGACCTGTCTTATATATTTCATTAGTAATCCATGAGTATCTTGCACTTATTTGAATGATTTTTCTTTTCTCTCTAGAAATAAAATGTGAACGTAATTTTCCCATGAATAAGTAATTAGAAATATCTACAAACTAAGGAGTCTGAGTAGTTATTGCAAAAAGATATTCATCAGGAAATTTATCTTCAACTGGAGTGTCATCTTTGATATTTTGAATTCCAGACAAGAAATTAGCAACTTTGTTTTGTTTTCCAGGTCGGTCTAGAACAATGATTGTGAATTCTTGTGGGAGTAAGAACCATATTGTAACTCTGCCATTAGTAATAGATTTATTCATTAAGTATCAAATTATAGAGTGATCTCTATGAACAAATGTTTCATATCATGTTATATAATGTCCGAATTTATTAATAGCATGAAAAATAGCTAAGAATTCCTTCTCAGTTATAGTGTAATTTAACTTTGTGGGAGTCAAATTATTGCTTTTGTAATATATGGCATAAGGGATCAAATATTTTTGTCCTTATACAGCTCCTAGAGCTGTATCTGAAGCATTTGTTGAAATCTGAAAAGGTAGTTTCCAATTTGGACCTCTTAAGATGGGTGCTTTAGAAATTTTTTTCTTTTAAAGTCTCAAATGCTAACTAGAAATCAAGACTCCAACTGAATTCACAATATTTGGTGAGTAGTTTGAGGAGTGGAGATGCTATTTTAGTGAAATTTTCTATAAATATTCTATAATATCCTGTGAATCCTATAAAACTTCTAACCTCCTTTTGAAAACTTGGAATTGATATTTTGGAGATGACTTCAACTTTAGATTTATCAACTTTAATTCCATCTCCTGAAATGTGATGTCCTAAAAAAATCCCTTCTGTAAACATCATAAAAAAAATTTCTTGGCTTAGTGAAAGGTTTTCTTCCTTACATCTTTTAAGAAGCTTTTCCAAATTTTCTAAATCTTCTTCAAATGTATTCCCATAAACTGTAAAATCATCCATATACACCTCTACACAATCATGTATTAGATCAGAAAAAATTCCTAGTAATGCCCTTTGGAATGTTGCAGGTGCATTGCACAATCCAAAAGGAAGTACTTGGTAGGCATAATTTCCCCATGGATAGGTGAATGTGGTCTTATCTTGATATTCAGGTGCTACCTAAATTTGATTATAGCCACTAAAACGACCCAAGAATGAGAAATGATTCTTACCTGCTAATGTATCCAACACTTGATCTATAAAGGGTAAAGGAAAATGGTCTTTTGTTGGAAATATGATGCAGAGTGTTGTCCTTGATGGCAAACCATTGAATGAAGATGAAGACATGCGAATTTTGACATGTTTTGACTTGGTAAATGATGTAAATCTGATGTTTGTTGACAATATGATGCTGAGTATTGTCCTTGAAAAGCAACCCACTTGATGAAGATGATGTCAACTTACTTGATGAAGTTGTGCTTGAGAGAATATGTTCCTGATGAAGAAAATATGATGTTTCTACAGTGTGTAAAGAAGGCAATGAAGAAAGGAATTCAGAATGTGCTCAAAATATGATGAAAAGAGTATGTCTCTTTGTATACGCGGATTGGCCTAGGGGAAGTCGCGTATGCACGCGGAAAATAACGTGCCAAGTCGCGTATGGGCAAAAGCGCTTAAAAAGTGTAAAACCAAGGGTAACCACCATGGTATTGACCCATGGTATTGCAATGATCTCAAATAATTGACCTCGGCTGTGGTTTGGGCTTATGGTATTGTTTTGGTCCATGGTATTGAAAAAGGGGGGCTCATGGTATTGAAAAGGATAAACCTATATAAGGAGAAGAAATTCATTGTGCAAATCATGAGAGGGAGAGCAAGATGTCTGAGCTTGAATGAATACTTCTCTCTGAAGTATATCTGAATGGAAAGGGTTACACTTGAATGATAGATCTGAATGTATGATGAACCAATGATGAAGAAGAGGATCTAGATCTGAATTTGATTTTTGCATTTGCTAGATCTGATTATGGAAGGCTTAGATCTCGTATGAGGCGAGCATCTAGGTGAACATCTCGTCTAAATAAGAAAAGGGTAGATCCGAACCGAATATCTGAATATCCGATCCGATGAAGTACAACGCCCGTAATGATTGAAGATCTATACGCTACTGCGTGAGGAAGCGCGCATACGCGGCTTCAGCGAAGAGAAAGAGCGTATGCGCAATAAAATATACACTGAGGTATACGCTGGTTTGTGTGGACGAAAGCGCGTATATACGCGACATCAGTGAAGTGAAAGCGCATATGCAAACTAGGGTTTGCTGAAGCAAAGGGTATGAAATATCTGATCTGTTCTGCTATGTTTCTGCTATCTGATCTGTGTTGTTAAGTATCTGTTGGTGATGAATGTTTGTGATTAAAAGTTTGGAAAGGGTCCAGTCTGGAAATATGATGAAATGTGGCCTGCAAGTGGTGTTCTATTGAAGTTGTTGGATCCAGTGTGAAAATTGATGAAACGTGGTCCAAGGTGGTGCCTGGTTTAGCCTCTGGTCAGTGGGTTGTAGCTCCTCTCCAGTGGTAACTGGTGAAACGAGAGCAGGGGTTGCAGCTTTCCGTGAGAGGCCGTAAACGAGCCGGGTTGGATCTCCTTCCAGAGAGGCCGGTAAACGAGCGTAGGTGGGTGCCTGCGTGCTGGTAGGAGTCTGCACCAGCACATATGTTGTAAGATGTTTTCTCTATAATAAAATATTGAAGGCTGAGCAACGGCAGCAGTGGTTTTCTCCCGTCTTGGGTTTCCACCTAAAAATCCCGGTGTTCATGTGTGATGCTTGTGTGATGGTTTACTCTGTTCTTACTGCACATGTTTATTGTTTATTAAACATCTGATGAATGAATGATGGAATGATTTAAGTGAAGAACTAATGACATAATTAGATATCTGTGTATACGCGAGTTTCATAAAGGGTATCCGCGTATATACGCGATTCTGTCTCAGGAAAGTAGCGTATGGATTTTAGAAGCAAGAAAAAGTAAAAAGATTTGATTAACTGAAAGAAATACGATTCACCCCCCCGCATTTTTCCCAACAATTGGTATCAAAGCGTGGTCCTTCTGCAGAAGCTTGATCGCTTGAAGGAGATCCGTCGCAATGGGAAAGAGGAAGAATGAAGGTCTTGAAGCTACAGTCATATCTCTACAAGCAGATCTAGAAGCATCAAGTAAGAAGAGTGAGGAACCTCTACAACCATCTGAAAATGAAGAACTTGGAGCAAAAATCAGGTCTGTCATAGAACTTCTACAAGCAGATCTTGAAGAATCAAACAAGAAGAATGCAAGACTTGAACAAATCATCTCCCTCAAAGAAGACCTGGATAAATCAAATAAGAAGAATGCAGGACTTGAAGCAGAAAACATATATTTGAAAGAAGATCTCAAAGCATCGAAGAAGAAGAATGAAGAGCTGCAACAAACATGTGAAGTAAACGAAAATTGGTTGAAAGAAGAGATTCTAAATCTGAATCACCAAGTAGAAGATGGAAGAAGGAAAGAAGAAAGCATGACAAAGCAATGTCAAGACTTGGAGGTTGAGGTAAATATTCTCAAAGGTAAATTAGAAGAAAAGGTTAAACTTTTAAGGTTTCATGATAGTACTAATATCTTGGACAATATTCTCGAGTAATCATTGGTCTCCGTTATCAAACATGGTCTTGGTTTCCATGAAATCGTAAAAGGAGAATCTAGTTCACAAGGAAGTGCTAAAGATTCTAAGGAAGTCAATGCAAAAACCCGAAGAGTTGAAAGAGACAAAAGGTCAACCAACAATGATGAAATCTCAAAGGAAATCATTCAATAATGTTGAATGTTTTAAATGTCATAATTATGGGCATGTTGCAGCAAATTGCAGGAGCAGATCATTTCAGCCTAAAACAAACAGATTCTATTCAGAAAGGTACTTTGGTAGCTTCAAGGGATATTGTTTTTCATGTAACAAGTATGGACATAAAGCAGCTGATTGCAAAAGGAGGAAGATTAGAAATACTCATTATGATTCTTATGCTTACTTTTCTGGACATATGAGATGTTATTCTTGTAACAAGTATGGGCATGTAGAAAAGGAATGTAGGTTGAACAGATCTAAGAAAGTGGACAATTTTCAACACACTGTTAGGAAGGTCAAACAAATTTGGAAAAAGAAGGAAGACCAATCAGAAACGTAGGGAATTCTGACCCTACTGCAGTCATCCGCTTCTGAATCTTACTTCTCTGATTGACTGCAGGAATGATGTGGGATACACTATGAGATTTAGTAATGTATCGTCACAGGGGGAGAAATGTATGATGTCTCTCATGGTTGATTTGATTGTTCTGGTTATATGTATCACTAACAACATCCGATATGAAGAAGACAAAGCACAGAAGGGACAAGTTCGGGGGGGAGATAAAGGAATGTGAAAAATTTCTATGTTTCACTTTCCATACGCTGGTTCTATTCACAAAAGTCGCGCATACACGCGAGTTTAAGGCATACGTGCGTATGCATTTGTGATAAGAGAATTGGTATGATAGCTGAAGATCTGGAGCAGAGGTTCAGGGGGAGCATCAGTCTGATTGTTAATAACTTTATTATTGACGCAATACCAGCCTAGCTTCTCAGTTCTAATGATGATATGATATTTGGTTTCTTATGTAGAAGATTATGGATGAGTCCTATTTTCTTTTTGATGAAGAGCATTCGGTGCTGAAATGTAAGTCTTATAATTCAGAGATAAGGACAGATCATACAGAGATTGTTGCTAATGAAGGTTTTCAGGTTGCACGAGTTAAGGAAGATCATTGGTTCAGGGGGAGCAGCAGGTTGAATACTAATGATTGTATTGTTGGCAATATGACTGCTTATTCTTTGGTTATTGTGATACTCATGCTCAAATAATGATGGCTTGGTACATGGTTTACGATGATGAGATGTTGAATGAGCTGTGTTTACTGCTTGTTGAAGTTTATCTGTTGGATGAAATTGGAATTCTTATGATTCAGAGATAAGAATAGTTCATGCAGAGTTGGTTACTATGGTTGAGATATTTTCCCTACATATGTTACTTCATGTTTAAATCTTAAAGATCATGGTGACATTGGACCACATGGATGATTGACACATATTTGAAGATGTTGTTCTGGTATGATAATCTCTCTTGAAAAAGATTGTATTGATGCTGCAAAGAATCTAAACGCTTGGTTACTAATGTGCTTATGCTACAACCGTTGGATGACACTTGAAGACACAACTACTTCCTGCTCTATCTATCTCGTAGTCCAAAAACAAAGCATTCAAATGTCTCGAAAGAAGCCGACACCGTTCTCTTGCCTCACTCGAGAATCGATCTCGGTCGAAATTTAGAAGATGGTGGTTTGGATACGCGGGTTTCCTAAAACACAGTCACGTATGTACGCGAGTTCATGCACAGAAAACCGCGTGTGTCTGATTGCTGACAATTTTTTCTTGGAGTCAGCTCTTTTCAACACAGCTGCAGTGCTGTTTGGTATATCTGATACTATTTGGTATCTCTGGTGGTGTTCCAGTTCTCATAATTCTTTTTCTAATGTTTTGATGAAGATGCCTTGATGATTTATGATGGAAGCTGTGGATGCACAAACTAGCGGGGAGCCTTAGTCATTTGGAAAGATTGCTTGGTTGCACGTATCTTGTGGGGAGCATTGGCTTTGGCCGGTATAATGCATTGTTGGCATTATGATGGTTCTCAAATGTGATCTCTTTCTTGAGACTTTCCGTGTTGTTCTTAAAGTCATATTTGTATTTTTGATGAAAAGGTCATGTTGAGACCCTTGATGTAAAATCTGTAATATTCAGTCATGTATGGACTTGTCTAATTTGTAAACCCACTTGGTTGGGTAGCTGAGTCAAATTTTGTAAACCCACTTGGTTGGGTAGCTGAGTTGAAATATGTAAACCCACTTGGTTGGGTACTTGAGTCTGTAAATCCACTTGGTTGGATATTTGATGTAATTTTGAGTCTTTTGGTGATAGGAAGTTCATAGAGTCATGTACTTCATTGAAAAATATGTTTGAAGATTCAGCATGAAATCAGGGGGAGCCTGGTCATTTCAGTATACATCAGATCTGCAGAACGCTTCTTCTACATGAGGAGAAAAGGTGTTGGTTTTGATCCGCTCGCTGCTCAACCGCTGAAAGGGGAGAGTAAAGCCGGTTTTGATCCGCGGTTTTGATCCGCCCTTTGTCAGTTTTGATCCGCCCTTGCCCTTGATACAAAGGGGGAGAGTGACATGGTGTTTGAATGCGTATAATGGTGCTCAAAGAATTGGGAGAGTGACATGGTGTGTCAATTTACTTATCTCGTTGTGGTAACCAAACACCATCGTGGTTGCCATCAAGTCCAAAGGGGGAGATTTTTGGCAATATGATGCAGAGTGTTGTTCTTGATGGCAACCCACTGAATGATGATGAAGACATGAGATTGTGGACATGTGTTGTCCTTGATGGCAATCCACCTGATGAAGTTATTCTTGACCTGATTGACTTGGTAAATGATGTAAATCTGATATGAAATGATGTTTGCTAGCACTATGATGCTGAGTGTTGTCCTTGAATAGCAACCCACTTAATGAAGATGATGGCAACTTACTTGATGAAGTTGTGCTTGATAGAATATGTCTTGATGAACTAAATATGATGTATCTACAGTGTGTACAGAAGGCAATGAAGAAAGGAATCCAGCATGTGCTAAATCTTGATAAAAAGAGTATGTCTTTGTATACGCGGATTGGCCTAGGGAAGTCGTATGCACGCGGAAAATAACGTGCCAAGTCGCGTATGGGCAAAAGCGCTTAAAAAGTGTAAAACCAAGGGTAACCACCATGGTATTGACCCATGGTATTGGGTAATGATCCGCCTAATTGACCCCGTCCGTAGTTTTGGGCTCATGGTATTGTTTTGGCCCATGGTATTGAAAAAGGGGCTCATGGTATTGAAAAAGGATAAACCTATATAAGGAGAACAAATTCATCAGGCATAACAGTGTGTGGGAGCAAGATGTTCTAGCTTGAATGAATACTTTCCCGAAGTATATCTGAATGGAAAGGGTTACACTTGAATGATAAATCTGAATGTATGATGCACCAATGATGAAGAAGGGGATCTAGATCTGAAATGTATCTGTATTTGCTAGATCTGTTTATGGAGTGATTAGATCTGTGATGAGGCGAACATCTGTCTGAAGTAAAGGGTTAAATCTGAACTGAATGTCTGATCTGAAGAAGTATGCTGCTCTATAATGATTGAATATCTATACGCTACTTCGCCGCAGAGGAAGCGCGTATATACGCGGCTTCGCTGAAGATAAAGCGCGTATATACGCGACATCAGTGAAGTAAAAGCGCGTATGCAAACTAGGGTTTGCTGAAGAAAAGGGTATGAAATATCTGATCTATTCTGCTATGTTTCTGCTATCTGATCTGTGTTGTTAAGTATCTGTTGGTGATGAATGTTTGTGCTTAAAAGTTTGGAAAGGGTCCAGTCTGAAAATATGATGAAATGTGGCCTGCAAGTTGTGTTCTATTGAAGTGGTTGGATCCAGTGTAAAAATTGATGAAACGTGGTCCAAGGTGGTGCTGAGGGTTGTAGCCTTCAGTCAGGGGGTTGTAGCTCCCTTCCAGGTGAGGCTGGTAAACGAGAACAGGGGGTCGTAGCTCCCTTCCAGGAGAGGCTGGTAAACGAGTCAGGGGGTTGGAGCTCCCTTCCAGGAGAGGCTGGTAAACGAGCGCAGGTGGGTGCCTGCGTGCTGGTCAAGTCTGCGCCAGCACATATGTTGTAAGAAGTTTTCTCTATAATAAAATATTGAAGGCTGAGCAACTGCAGCGGTGGTTTTCTCTCGATTTGGGTTTCCACCTAAAAATCCTGGTGTTCATGTGTGATGCTTTGTGTGATGGTTTATTCTATTCTTACTGCACCTGTTTACTGTTTATTGAGCACCTGATGAATGAATGATGGAATAATATAAGTAAAGGTTTAATGACTGATCTAGATCTCTGTGTATACGCTAGTTTCATAAAGGGGATCCGCGTATATACGCTAGTTTACTGAAGGAAAGTAGCGTATGGGTTTTAAGGAATGAAAAAGTAAAAATATTTGATTATGCAGTGAATACCGATTCACCCTCCCCTCTCAGTATTTTTCCCAACATCTTTTAGGGTAGCTTTTTTCAATTCTCGATAAAAAATGCATCCCCTCCATTTATCATTATTTTTGGGCACAATCACTAAAGCGGAAACCCACTGACTATCTGAAATTCGGTGAATGAAGTTTACATTCAGCAACTTTTGCAACTCCTCTTTCACAATTTCCCTAAGATTTGGATTCATCCTTCTTTGAGGTTGTCTTATAGGTTTAAAATTTTCCTCAATGTATATGTGATGTATACCAGTCTTAGGACTAATTCAGTTCATGTCAGTGTATTCCCATGCATATGTAGAATAATGTTGTTGTAATGTTTTGATTAGTTTTTTCTATTGTAATTTTTCCAAGCTACTGTTTATGTTCAAAGTTTTCCCTGGAAATATTTCAACTATAGAGCTACCAAATTATTCCATAAAATAAAGAGACATCTGCCTAGATGAAAATATTCAATATTGAATTTTTCTTGAAATTGATCATGTTCATATTCTGGGGATGATTCAAAAATTTCCATTGAATTTAAGATTTGACTATCTTCGCTAATGGTTGAAATAGTAAAGAGAAGTTGTATATCATTTTTATCATCAATCCATTATTTTTCATCTAACTCTGTGATTGTTCTTGCTAGAGGATATAAAGTGAATTTCTTTTTTGAGTTACCATCAGAGATATACATGTCACCAGATCTACAGCTAATGAAAGCATCAATTGTAGCCAACCAAGGTCTTCCTAATATAAGTGGATGTCCTCTTAGATTATTCTTAGGAGTTAAGACCATAAAATCAATAGGGTACTCTCAAGAGTCTAATGACACTTAAATACCTTCTAACACACCATCTTGCTTGATTACAGAACTGTCTACTAATTGCAATAATGTAGGTGTATACAGAAGATTAGGAAGCTTGATTTGTTCCATGGTTTGTTTGCTCATGATGTTTATTACTGCTCCTAAATAAATCAATGTATTTGGAATTTCAACTCCATTGATATGTGTTTTTACAACTGGAATTCCTCGATCTAAATATTTTTGTATGGCAATTTTTCCCATCATTATGTCTGCTATTTTTCCTACAAGCTAAATTCTTTTTATTTCTTTTATTTTTCTTCCCAGTTTCTTCAAGCTCAACCCCTTTATTGTTTTAGATAGAATTGGAATCTCCTTAATTGCTTGTAACAAAGGTATTTTGATACATATTTTTTTCAATTCATCTATAAAATTATAATTAGGTAACATAATATGCTTTTCTATTCCTCTATCAACTTGTAATGTTTCAGGAAAAGGAGGTGTAGAAGTAGGTACTGATGGTTGCTCTATGATAGGAGTTGAGTTTATTGGTTAATTTTGTTTTTCAACTTTATAATTTTGGTTTTGAAGAGATGTTCCTTCTTCAAAACTTGTATTGGTTTGTAGAGAGCCTTCCTAGGAATTGCTTTGTTCTTGAATAACTACAGAATGATTTTTCTTTTCTAATATCCTACCACATCTAAGTTGGACATCATTAAGATCTAGAGGAGCAATCATGTAGGTTGGAAATTGTTGTCCTTCTATCATATAGGTATTCTGAGGATTTTTATTGCTGGGGTTTGGTAATGGTTGGGTAGGTGGATGATTTGGTCTCTGAGGGAATGGCAATGAGAGTTGTGGATATTAGTATTGGTTTTGGAGTTGGGGTTGTTGATTTTTTTGAGGAATTTGTTGGGGAGGATAGTTTGGATATGATGGAGTATAGTGATAGTATTGAGAGAATATTCCATAGGGATTTTTCATTCATTGAGCCCAAGGTTGAGATTGAGGTTGAGATTGAGATTGAGGCCAAGGTTGCTGCCAAGAATTCCAGTTTGATGGGGGTTGATTATACATTTGGTTATTAAAACCTTAAGCTTGTGGCCCCTGCCATGGTATTCTAGAGACAAATAAAATAGATTATGTTCGATTTGAAGTTTTTTCTTCTTGAAAAACAACCTTAAGACCAGAAATTGAAGGAAAAATCTTAGTCTCATGATTTTCTGGACAAATCATACAAGTCTCTATAATTTTTACATCAAGAGGACATTCTCTTAAAGCATGCTTCTTTCTGCATTTGGGACAGAAAATAGCTAAAGCACTAGTCTTGGATTTCTTCTTTTTTTGTAACTTAAAGATGTCTATTTGTTCACCAAGACTCCCTAAAATGTCTGTTTTAAACTCATCAAGCATGTTTCCAATTTCTTCCCTACTCACTATTCCAGTTGCAGATCTATTTACCCTAGCAAGAGAAGGATCTCTTGCACCTTTTCTATTTTTTTATTTTCCTCTTGAGAGATGAATACATAATTCCCAAATCTATGGTAATGGGAGTTGAGAGATATCCCCCTTCCCCATCATGTTAAGGATGTCTATCCATTCATCTCTAATCTCTTTTAATAAAAGAGATTTTAAAATATCTTGATCTAAATTATCCATTTTTTTCTCTTTTTATGTTATAGTTGAATCTTTCAATTAAATCCTCCAAATTATCATCCTCTCTTTGCATCATTCTAAACACTTCATCCTTGTAATTGATAGGTATGCAATAATCCAAATACCTTTCTAAAAATTCTCTCTTCATGTTATTCCATCTTCTAATAGACCGAGTGATCAAACTCATGAACCATTTTAGAGTTGCTCCTTTCAATGTTGAAGGGAACAATTTGAGTTTTTGAGAGTATTGTAAATAATTATAAGTTCTGCACAAGACATCGAATTCAAACAAAAATGTTTTAGGATCTTCACTTTTCAATCCATGAACATTTGGGAGGACAGAAGGTGAGATATATTTCATTGTGCCATTTGTATCTTCATCAACTATAGGGAATCCAAAATAACTCTCAATTAACCTATTTCTTCTACCTCCTTCTGCATTTCCTCTCCCTCTCCCTCTATCTCCTCCTCTACCTCTACCTCCTCCAAATGTTACATTTTCTCCATTTAGAATTTCTCCTTCTCCTTCCCCTTATTCTCCTCTTCCTACCATTATAGATTCTTCAGAGTTGATATAAGATTCAACTTGTAAGGTTAATTTCTCTTCCTATGGTTCTTCTATCAATGGTATGTTGAAGAAAGGTTCTTCCTCTTCCTCTCCACTAGGAATTTCTAATTCTTCAGCTAAAATGTGTTCTCCTGTAGAGGTGAAAAAGGTTGCTCCCTCTGTTGGAGATCTGGGATCTTCTTCCTCTAAGACTGCCTCAGTGGATGAAGTAGGAGATCCTCCTAATTGGATTTTTGACCTTAGAACATTAGGAAGTCTATGGCTAGTAAAGTATGGAATATGAGTTTGAGATGGAGGTGTGCCACTTCTTAGTATTGGTGGAGTGAGTGGTGTTGTAGGGATTAAACTCCTGCCTCTAGCGATGAATTTGCATCTAGAGTCTCTTTCTCTACACACATCATTTTTTTTAGATGTAATAAATGAGCTTACCTAATTACACTTCCCTAGCAACAACACAAAAATGTTTAGTCAATTTAATGTTTTAAATTGCTTGCTTAAATTATCAACCAAGGTTTGTAAACTGATGAAGTGTAGTGCACTGTATGTGCTTAGTTAACCTTTCTTATTACTTCGTTGTTTGTATTTTATGTTGTTTTGGGGGTTTTTGTTCTTTGATGTCTAATAATGTCCAATCTAAAACTTATGAAAATATTTAAATGAATCTAATGAAATTTACGAAGGAAGAAAATGAAGTGTTCCTAAGTTAATCTAATCTACATAAAAATAAATCAAATACTATTGGCTAGTTAGAATCTAATTTAGGAAACAAATCATCTATCTCATATTATCATTAGTTCTATTCCATAGGTCTAATTCTTAAAAATAATATTTAAATTGCAGTGTTTGTCTTAAGCAAAAGAAGAGAATGAAAACAACTAATGTACTTCTAGTTACTCCAATATTCAATTATGAAGTGTGACCTTCTTGAGATGAGGTGTAAGCAACTATCTATAGTTTAAATTTTAATGTCCTAGAACAGTAAGCAAAGGATGCAAAGGAAAACATATAATGTATATTTAGCTACTCCAACATTCAATTATGAAGTGTTACCTTCTTGAGATGGTGTTAAGTAACCAATTATACCTAATGATCTAGAAAAGAAAGTAAAGTATGCAGAAGGTAACTCAGTAATTGCATTCATTAAACATTCAATCATTCAGTCTTAAAATATGATTAAATCAATCTCCTTGGACTGACCTTTAGGAATATCAGTGATGCAACTAAGTGAGGATCTAGAAGCAAAATGTGAAAGCATGTAAAATTGACTGTAAACAACTAATGTATATTTGATTTTCCCCAACATTCAATGTGAAGTATTACCCTCTTGAGATGCTGTGTAAGAAGTAAATTATACCTTAGTTTCTAAATTCTTAAAAAGAAAATAAAAATGTGTAGAATAAACTCAATAACTGTATGAATTAAACATTCAATCATTTAGTTCAGAATCATCATCATGAAATGACTTTTGAGAACATCCATTTACACAATTAATTGATAATTCTATTCTAAGAAAATGAATGACAAAACAGTAAGAAACTAGATAAATGTATATTCTTATTGCTTCAATCTTAATTCGATTTGAAAACATCGTTATCTATCTTCACGAAATATTTTAGAAGAACAAGGTTTACACAGTTATGTTTTTAATATTATGCTATTAATCAAAATTGGAATGAAACATTAATCTAATAAGAAAACATAATTGCTGAAAACAGAGTAATGGAAATTAAACTAAAAACAATAAATGAAAAACCTCCTCCAGTGCAGGGGCCCTCTGCAACTGATTTAGCTGAAACGCTAGCTGGTTAAAGATGCACTTAAGCAATCATTGGCGACATGAACTTTGTATTATGATAGAACGAAGTATTAATACAGAGTATCAACAAAAATATTTAAACTTAAAACTTTAATTTCTTAATTGTCCTTCTTGGTTTGGTACAAACGATATTTAAAGGAAACAAAATTAACTTTCTATGATATAATCTTGCTACATGTGTCGAATTCGAATTATAGAATTGCAATAAGACTATTCGACTCTTTTTTTTTGTAAAGTTTGGGGTTTTAGGATTTATATTAATGAAAAGAAATGCACAAAAGAGCATAGTGGGAGTCAAGGGACCTCCCCTGCCTCCCTTACAAACCGCTCGCCTAGTTTGAGCACCTGCCATCGCTTTGTGACTGAGAGCCTAGCACAAACATATAGAAACCACGGGAAAATAGATACATTCATGCTCTAGATGTTTGTGGGGTGAGCGGGCATGCAGAGATGGCCCTCGGCGGCAGAGATGGGGCTTATTAAAGGCAAACTGTGATATGGGCGAGCTATAGATCTGAGATGGGGCAGGCATGAAAAGATGGACCAGGCGTGCAGAGATGGCTCGGGCAGACTTTCAAAAACCCCTAGTAACTTGACCCACAACTTCTGTCGTTTCTAGTAACTTGACCTTCCTGTGTCTACCTTTACAAAACTTTGTGGCTGATCCAGAATTCTTTGTGGCTGAGAACCTGGGTTCGAATGATAATTTTCCTAAGCCTGAAGGTCTGAATTTTTGATGGTTTTACACTTATATTTGAGTTCCCCATCCTCCATATCTTGCCAAAGGATGTGATAATCGTCAAGCTTGGACTGAATGCCAGCATTGGCCAAGGCATTGTCCAGCTTGTCTGTTGTTATGCAAACCACTTGAAAGGTGACCCCTTGAGTACTGCTGATGTGGCCTTGTAGATCCCTTAGGATTTTCGAGAGTCTCCAGCTTGGGGTTACCTTATCCACCTGTGTGCCCATCTGGAGTTTTCGCAACAGCCTGATGACAATATCTGAGTCTCCTTCCACCACCAGAGGTAGAAGTCTGTAGCGATCAGCCAGAGTGATGCCACGGATGAGAGCAATTAGCTCTGCAGTGTTATTGGTGTTCACGCCAAGATTTCCATGATAGATGAGATGGATGGTACCGGTATGATCCCTTACTGCTCCACCATAACTAGCGTTTCCCGAGTTTTGCTTTGATGCCCCGTCAAAATTGAGCTTGAATGTTTTAAAAGGAGGCAGACCCCATTTATCCTACGACATAGAAGTTGAAGCCTGGTTCTATCCAGTAGGATTGGTCATGGCTTTGAGATTTAGGATCTGGATAATTCTTTTGTCATTTGGAGATGTGCTTCCCTCTGTCTGCAATATGCCCATGGCATTGATCGACTCTGCGATGAGTTGTCGCGTCTTTCTTGTTAACATGTCCACTGCCATTGCTCAATTCTTGAAGATTCGTGCATTTCGCTCTTTCCATAGGAGCCATGCTATGGCTCCCGAAATTAGATTCCAAGTGCTGTTGACCAGAGGGTTGGAGGATATGGAGGATCTCCAGTTGTTGAGAGAGTGGTAGATAGAGTTTTTGTTTCTGTCTGGTTTTCTGAAGACCAGGGCCATGTCATCCCAAAGAGAGCAGGCAGTGGGGCAAGTGTTGAGAATATGATTAAGAGTTTCCGAACCATTCTCAGAGAGGACACAGTGGGAAGGGCCTATGAAACCCCGTTTCTGAAGATTATCCCATGTGATTGCTCTGCTATGCAAGACCAACTAGGAGAAAAGGGTAATTTTGGGTCATGTTCCTCTATTCCAAAGAGCGTGCCATTTGTGGTCTGGTTGCGATTTTGGAGAGGCAGCCAAGATCTTGTATGCTTCTTTGAGGTTGAAGGTTCCTTTGGGATTTCTTCCCCACCAAAGGATATCCTCTTTATTTGATTTGAGGATTCTTCGCTTATCCAAGTCTTGTAGAAGATGGTGTATATTCACATGGCAGTCTTTGGTGTGCCATTGCTCTTTTGGTAGCCATTTTTTCCATGTAGTTGCCGCGTTCATAGTTTGCTAGTAGTCTGCTACAGTGACCATTCCTGCCTCTTGCATAGCCCTTTTAAGAGTAGTCCAATCTGGGTGGTCTAGGGGGGGGAGTCGCTTCCAGGAATCCTCCCAGAAGAGGGTTGTGGTGCCTTGGTGCACTTCCCATAAGCTGTGCTTCTGAATAATATGTCGATTTTCCCATGCTTTGATCTAGATGGGGGATCCTTGAGTGTTGCCAGTGAGCCTGCTGAGGTCTTTGTCCCTGACTTGATTCATGTACTTCGCTTTCCATAAGGTGCCCCAGAGGGAATTAGGATTTTCTACCCATCTCCACCAGATTTTTGCTACTATAGCCTTGCTTAGGATCTCAAGTTCTCTTAGACCCAGCCCTTCGTCCAATTTTGGTTTACAAATTTCTGTCCACTTGAGGAGAGCCCACTTGGATTTCTTAGAAGCCCCATTCCAAAGGAAGGACCGCTGGATGTTTCGAATGGATTTATAAACAGCTTTAGGAGTGGCAAGGGCTGAGATCAGATAGGCTGGCATGGTTTGAAGCGCTAATTTGACCTATATCAGTCTGGTAGCCATGTTTAAGGCCCTATCAGTCTAGCTGCTTAACCTGGCCCTCATTTTGTTAAGGAGGGCTTCCCATTTGGCAGATTTGGGGGCATATTCTGAGAGTGGAATGCCAAGGTATTTGGTTGGAAGGGAGTTCTTCTAAATATTAAGAATTCTGCTAAGATTTCTCTGCACCGGAACGAATGTATTGAAGAAAAATAGTTTGGATTTTGTTAGATTGATTTCCATACCTGAGGCCTCTGAGAAGGTCTTTAACACCTTATTGATGGTTCGAGCTTTCTGCATTGTGGGGGAGCCCATGAGCATTGTATCATCTACGAATTACTGATGCATTACTGTGGGGCCTTGACATGTAGGTTTGATGCCTTTGAGCTAATTCTATTTTTTTTATTTGGATAAAGATATTCCCAATCCCTCTGCCATAATAACAAAGAGAAAAGGAGACAGGGGATCTCCTTGTCTTATACCTCTGAACGGAAGGAAGGGTTGTAGGGGTCCTCCATTCATCATGATTGAAAAGAATGCTCCCAAGACCAGTTCCATTATCCAATTTATCCATATCGGATTGAATCCAAAAGCCTGAAGGATTGCTCTTATGTAGAGACAACTGATTTTATCAAAGGCCTTTGAAAGTTCAAGCTGGATGAGCATACCTGGAATCCTCTTTGTTTTGATAGAATGCAGAACTTCCTGAGTGAGGATTATGCTATCGGTGATCTTCCTGCCTTCAACATATCCAGTTTGTTCTGAAGATATGATTGAGGGGAGGACGGTTTTAATTCTATTAGCCATAAGTTTAGATAGGATTTTATATATGACATTGCAAAGGGGTATGGGTCAGAACTTGTCGGGTGAGTCAGCTTGATCAAATTTGGGAACTAAGGTGGGAAAGGTGGCATTGATGCCAGGCAGCACTCTCTTGGTTCTCTGAAAGTTCTTTACAAGGTTTAAAAGATCGTCCTTGATAATGGGCCAACAAGATTTAAAGAATTCAATTGTAAAGTCGTCTGGTCTGGGAACTTTGTCAGTATCCATGGTGAAGATGGCTTCTTCAATCTCCTGCTCAATGAATTCTCTTAAAAGAAGGGAGTTTTTCTCCTCTGTAACTAAGGGGGGGATAGCACTAATGACTTCACTAATGACTTGGGTTCTATCTTGAATGGGATCGTTGAGAAGAAAATTGAAGTATGCGTTATGTTCAATTCCTATTTGTTCCCTGGTATAAAATTTAGTGCCATCAGCTTTTTTGAGGGAGAGAATGTGATTATTGGCTCTGTGCTGAATGGTTGACTTATGAAAGAAGCTTGTGTTGCATTCTCCATGTTTTAACCATTGCACCCTCGATTTTTGCTTCCAAAGCAGCTCTTCTTGTCTTAGCCTTTCTTCCCATTGCCTCTGAAGGTTTGACTCTTGAGCCAACCATTCATCGGTGGGTCCTGTTAGTTCCCAAATCCACCTTAGTTTGAAATAAGGCAGAAGAAGGATAACACCAAACCACGCTCAGCCTCGTAGCTAGCCCTACAAGGACAGGAGAGGGCTCTCTCCAGGTCAATCTCAATGAAAAATATTCAAAGGGGCTTGAGATGACGATAATAACAACTGATCTTAGGCTATATAAATAAATAGGAGGATTTGATTTTGATTTTTAGGGGTTTTTTGTAGGAAAGAGGGAAAAACAATTTTGGGTTTGGGGATGAGGCCAGATCTTGCGGAGTTCAAGTTGGGGAAGGGTAGGCAATGGTTTTGATGTCTAAGATCAAATGAATGGATGGAAAAGACTACTGAGGAGCTGAAGAGGGCAAGAGAGTACAAGGATCCTCTTCAAACTAACGAAAACATATAAAACTTAACAAAAGTCTAAGGCAGAGCACCAGCAAATCAATGAATTCTACCTCGAATACTCATTTGTTTAATTCAGAAGCATAGAGAAGGATGGCATACATATAAAATTAATGAAACTTACAATAACATGAGAAGAAACATCATCAAAAATCATAAGCCACAAGGATCCCAACAAGTGCTGCAAAACTCTGGTCTTTCCTTTGCCAAAAAATGAAATATGGATGTACAATGGAGTGCCAAACTTTTCCCAAGAGTCCAACCCTGAAAAGGTCTCAGAAAATACAATATATAGACAATTCTAACCCCTTCCCATGCCTCTAGGGGTCGATATCATGCTTCTAGGAGCTGTTTCAACCAATTCTAAACAAGGAACTGAAATCTAGGCAGCTAAACAACTTGCCTCTAAAACGAAGGAAACTGATTCATTCATTTAATTTTCACTTTTTAGTGAATGAATCATCTAGAGCAAGTAAATACATGCCAAAATTACATCATGGTTACCAAATTACATCAAGATAGATCAATCCTCTCATGAAAAAGTAAAACTAGTCAATACTAGCCGAATTTCTAAGCCGGAAGGTGAAAAATAGGCTAAATTCCTCTATGCGTCGCGCTCCAAAGCTCTATGCACCGTGCTACTTTGGACCTACTTTTGGAGCACTTCCCAAAGTCAAAATCGAGCTCATGATAGCTCGTTGGAAATCCTAGGATGTCTGCTATCCAACCCAAGTGGAATTTTTCAATTCGGAGCTAATTTGCCCCTCCAAAACTTCAATCTCCCAAAAGTACTTCCTGCTGGTGCAAAAGGTGGCAGAAAGGTGATTTTCATGGTGTTTTTAGCCCTTAAGGCAGCTCAGAATGTGATGAAATTCTTCGGCCATTCCTGAACATGCATAACTTACCATGAAAAATCCATAAATGTCAATTTTTCCTCCAGAAGGTGTCCCAATCATAAGCGTGCGTCAGGTGGCGCGACCCGTCGGGCGGAAAAACCTGTTTTGCAACTAAAATTTTCAAAATGACAAAATATTCTTCAAATTTGCTGAAATTTGGAGTGAAGGTCTCCCATCATGCCTCATGCTCAGCCAAGGAAGCGTCGACCAAGATTCGGAGTGGATCCGGCCTCTTTCGACGTTTCAGTGCCTTTCTCAACCTTGCCTTCATGATCTTCATTTTTTCTCTACAAACGTGTGTACGGGCCCAATAGTGAGTATTCATATGTCTGAGCATGTCTTTTTCCCTATTGGAATTTTCCAAGAGCTTCTCTAGATGAATGTTTACGTGTGTGAGGCAATTCTCTCGCTCAACCGGTGTCATGTCACCTGGTCTCTTCCGAGCCAATGCACAGTCTTCACGAATTTGCTGGGACTCGATGAGTGTGTGCTGATCCTCCAGTTGTTTATTACGCTACTACAAATAATGTATAACCCACTGAGCTCTCTACAACTTCACGGTCAAAGTTTCAATCTCAGCCTTTTGTTCCTGGATGATCTCTTTCAGTTTCGAGCTAGGAGAGCTCGCATCAACATCGATCAAAACAAAATCAGTATCTTGGCCTCCTGAAGGGCCCCCATCGTGCATAGGCCTCTTGCCTCTGTCCTGAACCTGTACCTGTGCTGATGTCAAAGGTGAGACCCCTTCCGCACCATGTGGAGATAGTACTCGCGCCACTGATGAAGTCAACGAGACCCCTTCCACCCCTGTGGAGATAGTACTCGTCGTGCTGCTACAAATAAGGCTATGGCGCCTCTCTGATATGTAACTGCCACTGGCGCAATGCTAGGCTCAATATCAGGAATCTCAAACTGATGTGAAGGCTCTACCTCATCATGAACAACCTCGGGAGGCTGTGGCGCTGTAAAGAAGTCACAGGAAATGAACTCATCCCATGCGATGCCCTGCTGTGCGAGCTGTTGTACCACCATGATCTTGATGAGCGCGTAATGGTAAATGTTGTTATGCTGCTACGCTGGGGTCTTCTTCTGTACAAGGACCGTCATCCACTCTATGTTATGGTACATGAAATATGGAATGCTCATCAACCGCACTCTCGTGAAATGCATCAACATCCGGATGTGATATGCATACAAGCGTGAAAAGCGCCCTTCACAACTGAAGTACCTAATGATAAGTTTCATCAATGGTGCATACTCATCCCTCAGAAACTGGAAAGGAAATAACCGGCTCAACTGCCTCAGATATCCGGGTCTGATGAAAGGCTCATAATATGCCCTATCCAACTGCTACCACTGATTCCACTCTTCACCAATGTTTAGTATCCCAGTCGCCTCAGAAAAAGTCTCTGGTGTAAATTGAAATTCACTCCAGCGAGGTTTACACAACCATTATGCAAATGTAGGAAAAATAGGCGAGATAACTCATGATGATGCTGAGTTTGGGAAATCAACTCACAATACTGGAAACATGACTGACGCTGAAAACAATCCATTGCAAGTGGGAAAGCCTGCAATTGTGTCAAAGATGTGGGTTCTTCCCTGACATGCCTGCCACTTTTGTGAGATCTCCTTGGCACATTAATTTCTTCTATAGAGTCACTGTCCAGCTCGTACCCCTGCTCATATGGTGAATCTGTCTCTGACATGATGCTGAAATGTGTTTGTCAACTGTGTGCCTGGTTGATTAGGAAATGAACAATTGGTGTATTTGTTTCAATGGAAAATGTGTCACATAAAATGGAGAGACTGCAAGGAAATGTCAAAGTGAACACAATGGACTGTGAAGTGACTTTGGAATGGACAGACATTTACTCACTGCTTTGGAAAATGTTGAGATTACACACCTTTAAAAATGGTATGGGAATGGGTGATAGTGATAGGGTGATAGAAACAATAGTTATTCAAATGGAAAAAGTACAGTCAAAGACATGAAAACAACCATTGAATCTTGTGGCAATTTAAATTTTAATCAATGAAGGGAAGGAGGTAACAAGTGATATGGTTTGGGATTTCACATGGGGATCAAGGGTATAGGGATATAGGATAGTGGTATAACAATGGGACTGTGCTATATCAACAATGATAATAGCAGTGATACAATGATATGATAATAACAGTGACAAGAGCTCAAATAACAATGAAATGAGATTGTTTTGACAAGTTGCAGCTTTGACACCCAATTTCAAATTACAATCATCTCTCTTCCAACCCTAAGAGCTAACTTTGAAGTGGATATAGGGTTAAATTTTTTCACCATTTAACACTAATCTCTTTGCTTTCAAACCACAGCACCAAAGTCAAAAATCATTGAACGAGCTTGGGAAAACTTACTTGGAGGCAAATGAGTCGATTTGAAATGAATTTTGGTGAAGGAGGATAATTTTTAGGCCTTTGGGCTCTATGTGCCGCGCGCATACCCAGTGCACCGCGCCCTTAAAAAAAAACACTGCTGACCTCGGCCCAATGCGTCGCGTGCATTCTATGCGCTACGCCTCTTTTGTGTGCACTGCGCTCAGACTTTCAACACAGTCACGGCCTCTAAAATGCAATTTTCTCTTCAACTTTGAAATTCGACTTCTCAACGGGATTTTTTGAATGTTTCTTGATACAAATGGTTTAAATAGCTTTGAAAAATATCTTTTAAGAGATGGATTTCATTTTTTCTTCCTCCAAAACCCACTTTGTAATGTTTTTTTTTTTTTTGGCACTTTTTCATTTAGTGAGACCGATGTTTTCTGCTTTTTCACAGAATTTCTGAGTTTGGACTGATGAAATTATTTGATTTTTTCAGGGATATTGGCGTTGATGTTTGGAAAAGGAAAACTAGAGCCTGCTTTGAAATCTTCAAGACGAAAAAATACATGATTATTACAAAAAATGAATTCGACAATTTCTTATTCAAAACAGAGTTTTGAACAAGAAATGTCTTCGAATATGTCTGATGATGAAAATTTTGAACTGAGAATTTCTTTGAAAACCATCCTCATGGCCTGCGGGCATTTATTAAACCTGTCAAAATACTGACCCCTAGACTCAAAAACTAAAAGGCTCTTTTTGACCAAAATAATCATTTATGACTGTGAATGACACAAACTGAACTTCGATGAATTTTGAGGAGTTTTAACCAACCCAGCAGGTACAAGCATGAGGGAAAAAAAGAGAACCAAACCCTTTCGTCAGTCAGTGGCATGCTCCTAACGAAATGTATATGAATGAACGGAATGAGACACCTAAACAATGAAAATGGAAATAGAGAAATGATCTTTGACGGAGGGCTGCAAAATCCGACTCTAACATTGGCTCCAATGGGGATGGTAGCTCCTTGGAGGTGCCAAGAACGACAAACCTTTGGGAGAGCAGACCATTGCCTCATCCATTGGGCCATCGAGTCAAAAAATTCAAACCCAAAACAACTCATACCAATCCAAAACATATACATACTGCAATATGTACATAAACCAATACCAGAAGCTGAACTGCTGCCTTGGGCAGCTTATTTATGCACAAACCTACCCTACTTTGCTGAAAAACCAATAGATCAAGTAACGTTGTAATGCTATATCAACCAATCAAGTAACTGTGACAAGGATGCTGCTTGAGAGTTCTTCAACCAGGACACAGATGCAATTGCTGGCAACCATACATGCACATAATGAGTCTAGTTATGTAAAAGACAATTTGATCTATCATTCAAACTGAAAAAAATTTCCATGTACGTTGCAATAGGATCGAAAAATCCAGGCTCTGTTTGCTGCCCCAACTCTGCAATACATGCTTCCAACTGCAAACTGTTAATGCAAACATCCACGGGCAGCTCTATTGTTTCTTGTTTTGAAGGAGGAAGAGTTTCCAAGAACTTTTTGGGATCTCGAAATTCATATGATTGGATCTGATCATTTAAATACTGAATCTCCTTCTCAAATTCTTCAACAACTAACTCACAGAAACCAGTTTTAGCTTTAGGAGGAAACTTCAGAGATCTCAAAAATTGAAGCACAGCAATGAAAAATACTTCATCAATTTCAAAATCCACTAACTGATCTCTAACTTCTTTTAAAGCTTCACAAAACGTAGGGTCTGCCACATACCCTGCCATTGCATGAATGGATCAGTGAGCACTGGGATCTTTGGATTGAGTTGGAGTCGCCAAGTGAATGTTTCAGTCTGTCAAATTCTAGACTCAATTATCCAAAAGTCCAGAACGATATAATGTACTGGGGTAACACAAGACAAATGTCACGTTCACAAGCTAAACCGAAGATCGACTGAAGCAACGTTTATCTACTTCCGCTTATGCATAGCAAAAGCGTTTCGAAAGCTACCTAGCATGACTTCAGACTCCGTCTATAACATATAAATCAAATAACATCAACGAGCAAACCATTTTTTTCCCCATTATGGTCGCCACTATGTTAGTTCCCAAATCCACCTTAGGCTGAAATAAGGCAGAAGAAGGATAACACCAGCAAATCAATGAATTTTACCTAGAATACTCATTTGTTTAATTCAGAAGCATAGAGAAGGATGGCATACATATAACATTAATGAAACTTAAAATAACATGAGAAGAAACATCATCAAAAATCAGAAGCCACAAGGATCCCAACAAGTGCTGCAAAACTCTGGTCTTTCCTTTGCCAAAAACTGAAATATGGATGTACAATGGAGTGCCAAAATTTTCCCAAGAGTCCAACCCTGAAAAGGTCTCAGAAAATACAATATATAGACAATTATAACCCCTTCCCATGCCTCTATGGGTCTAGCTCATGCTTATAGGAGCTGTTTCAACCAATTCTAAACAAGGAACTGAAATCTAGGCAACCAAACAACTTGCCTCTAAAAGGAAGGAAACTGATTCATTAATTTAATTTTCACTTTTTAGTGAATGAATCATCTAGAGCAAGTAAATACATGCCAAAATTACATCATGGTTACCAAATTACATCAAAATAGATCAATCCTCTCATGAAAAATTAAAACTAGTCAATACTAGCCGAATTTTTGAGCTAGAAGGTGAAAAATAGGCCAAATTCCTCTATGCGCCGCGCTACTTTGGACCTACTTTTGGAGCACTTCCTGAAGTAAAAATAAATCTCATGATATCTCGTTGGAAAGCCCTAGATGTGTGCTATCCAACCAAGTGGAATGTTTCAATTCGAAGCTCATTTGCCCCTCCAAAACTTCAATCTCCCAAAAGTACTTCCTGCTGGTGCAAAAGGTGGCAGAAAGGTGATTTTCATGGTGTTTTTAGCCCTTAAGGCAGCCCAGAATGTGATGAAATTCTTCGGAAATTCCTGAACATGCATAAATTACCATGAAAAATCCAAAAATGTCAATTTTTCCTCTAGAAGGTGTCCCAATCATATGCGTGTGTCGGGTGGCGCGACGCGTCGGGCGGAAAAACCTGTTTTGCAACCAAAATTTTCAAAATGAAAAACTATTCTCCAAATTTGCTAAAATTTGGAGTGAAGGTCTCCCATCATGCCTCATGCTCAGCCAAGGAAGCTTCGGCCAAGATTCGGAGTGGATCCGGCCTCTTTCGACGTTTCAGTGCCTTTCTCAACCTTGCCTTCAGGATCTTCATTTTTGCTCTACAAACGTGTGTACGGGCCCAATAGTGAGTCTTCATATGTTTGAGCATGTCTTTGTCCCTATTTTACTTTTCCAAGAGCTTCTCCAGATGAATGTTGACGTGTGTGAGGCAAGTCTCTCGCTCAACCGGTGTCATGTCACCTGGTCTCTTCTGATCCAATGCACGGTCTTCACGGATTTGCCGCAACTCGATGAGTGTGTGATGATCATCCAGTTGTTTATTACGCTGCTCCAAATAATGTATAACCCATTGAGCTCTCTGCAACTTCACGGTCAAAGTGTCAATCTCAGCCCTTTTTTCCTGGATGATCTCTTTTAGTTTCGAGCTAGGAGAGCTCGCATCAACATGGATCAAAACAAAATCAGTATCTTGGCCTCTTGAAGGGCCCTCATCGTGCATAGGCCTCTTTCCTCTGTCCTGAACCTGTACCTGTGTTGATGTCGAAGGCAAGACCCCTTCCACACCATGTGGAGATAGCACTCGCGCCGCTGATGAAGTCAACGAGACCCCTTCCACCCCTGGTGGAGATAGTACTCGTCGTGCTACTACAAATAAGGCTCTGGCGCCTCTCTGATAGGTAACTGCCACTGGCGCAATGCTAGGCTCAATCTCAGGAATCTCAAACTGATGTGAAGGCTCTGCCTCATCATGAACAACCTCGGGAGGCTGTGGCGCTGCAAAAAAGTCACGGGAAATGAACTCATCCCATGGGATGCCCTGTTATGCGAGCTGATGTACCACCATGATCTTGATGAGCACGTAATGGTAAATGCTATTATGATGTTGTGCTGGGGTCTTCTTCTATACAAGGACCGTCATCCGCTCTATGTTACGGTACATGAAATATGGAATGCTCATCAACCGCACTCTCATGAAATGCATCAACAACCGGATATGATATGCATACAAGCGTGAAAAGCGCCCTTCACAACTAAAGTACCTAATGATAAGTTTCATCAATGGTGCGTACTCATCCCTCAGAAACTGGAAAGGAAATACCCGGCTCAGCTACCTCAGATATCCGGGTCTGATGTAAGGCTCATAATATGCCCTGTCCAACTGCTGCTACTTATTCCACTCTTCACCGATGTTTGGTATCCCAGTCGCCTCAGAAATAGTCTCTGGTGACAAAGTGAAATTCACTCCAGTGAGGTTTACACGACCATTATGCAAATGTAGGAAAAATAGGTGAGATAACTCATGATGATGCTTAGTTCGGGAAATCAACTCACAATATTGGAAACATGACTGACGCTGAAAACAATCCATTGCAAGCGGGCAAGCCTGCAATTGTGTCAAAGAAGTGGGTTCTTCCCTGACATGCCTGCCACTTTTGTGAGATCTCCTTGGCACATTAAGTTCTGCTGTAGAGTCACTATCCAGCTCGTACCCCTACTCATATGGTGAATCTGTCTCTGACATGATGCTAAAATGTTTTTTTCAACTGTGTGCTTGGTTGATTAGGAAATGAACAATTGGTGTATTTGTTTCAATGGCAAATGTGTCACATAAAATGGAGAGACTGCAAGGAAATGTCAAAGTGAACACAATGGACTGTGAAGTGACTTTGGAATGGACAGACATTTACTCACTGCTTTGGAAAATGTTGAGATTACACACCTTTACAAATGGTATGGGAATGGGTGATAGTGATAGGGTGATAGAAACAAGAGTTATTAAAATGGAAAAAGTACAGTCAAAGACATGAAAACAGCCATTGAATCTTGTGGCAATTTAAATTTTAATCAATGAAGGGAAGGAGGTAACAAGTGATAGGGTTTGGGATTTCACATGGGGATCAAGGGTATAGGGATATAGGATAGTGGTATAACAATGGGACTGTGCTATATCAACAATGATAATAGCAGTGAGACAATGATATGATAATAACAGTGACAAGAGCTCAAATAACAATGAAATGAGATTGTTTTGACAAGTTGCAGCTCTGACACCCAATTTCAAATTACAATCATCTCTCTTCCAACCCTAAGAGCTAACTTTGAAGTGGATATAGGGTTAAATTTTTTCACCATTTAACGCTAATCTCTTTGCTTTCAAACCACAGCACCAAAGTCAAAAATCATTGAACGAGCTTGGGAAAACTTACTTGGAGGCAAATGAGTCGATTTGAAATGAATTTTGGTGAAGGAGGATAATTTTTCAGCCTTTGGGCTCTATGCACCGCACACACACCCAGTGCGTCGCGCTGGTTTGGTGCGCCACGCCCTTAAAAAAAAACACTGCTGACCTCAGCCTAATGCGTCGCGCGCATTCTACGCGCCGCGCCTCTTTTGTGTGAGCTGCGCTCAGACTTTCAACACAGTCACGACCTCTAAAATGCAATTTTCGCTTCAACTTTGAAATTTGACTTCTCAACGGGATTTTTTGAATGTTTCTTGATACAAATGGTTTAAATAGCTTTGAAAATATCTTGTAAGAGATTGCTTTCATTTTTTCTTCCTCCAAAACCCACTTTGTAATGTTTTTTTTTTTATTTTGGCACTTTGTCATTTAGTGAGACCTCTGTCTTCTGCTTTTTCACTGAATTTCTGAGTTTGGACTGATGAAATTATTTGATTTTTGCAGGGATATTGGAGTTGATGTTTGGAAAAGGAAAACCAGAGCCTGCTTTGAAATCTTCAAGACAGAAAAATACATGATTATTACAAAAAATGAATTCGACAATTTCTTATTCAAAACAGAGTTTTGAACAAGAAATGTCTTCGAATATGTCTGATGATGAAAATTTTGAACTGAGAATTTCTTTGAAAACCATCCTCATGGCTTGCGAGAATTTATTAAACCTGTCAAAATACTGACCCCTAGACTAAAAAACTAAAAGGCTCTTTTTGACCAAAATAATCATTTATGACTGTGAATGACACAAAATGAACTTTGATGAATTTTGAGGAGTTTTAACCAACCCAGCATGTACAAGCATGAGGGAAAACAAGAGAACCAAACCCTTCCGCCAGTCAGTGGCATGATCCTAACGAAATGCAGATGAAAGGACAGAATGAGACACCTAAACAATGAAAATGCAAATAGAGAAATGATCTCTGACGGAGGGCTGCAAAGTCCGACTCTAACAGGTCCTTCCTTGATCATTGTTTGCTGGAGGCCCGCCATTTTTTCCTCAAGCTCTTTTTTTTCTTTAAAAATGTTGCCAAAGGTGTTCTTGTTCCAGCGTTTGTGGTTGGCTTTCATGATCTTGAGCTTTTTCTGGAAGATGTACATGATATTATCGCTTCTTATGGAGGCTTGAGTCCACCAGCTCTATATATTTTGCATGAATGATGGGTGATCTGTCCAAAAAGCCTCGAATTTGAATGGTTTGTTGTGAGGCCTGTCCATATTAGTGAAGTGAATCTGCACTGGCCAGTGATCAGATCCCCCAATAGGAAGAATGCTAGCCTCCATATCTGTATTTTGTAGCATAATGGATTCCGATATAAGGAACCTATCGAGCCTTGATGCTATTTTCTTGTTTCCCCCTTGCTTATTGTTCCAGGTATGCAGACCATTGATTGTGGGGACATCAATGAGTTTAGATGCAGCTATGAAAGTGTTGAATGCTTCTGTGTCTTTATCCAATCTTCTTAAGCCTCCCTTATTTTTCGCTAGGGTGGTGATCATGTTAAAGTCACCACCTAAGATCCAATGATTTTCCCCATGGTGTTGTCGGACTTCATCCAGGTCTTTCAAAATCTTCAACTTTTCCTAGATCCTTTGAGGTTCATACAAATTGTTGATGCATATCGTATGCCTTGATTCTGGCATGTTAAAGATGACTGATAATGAATTCTTAGTGGACAGAGCATTCTGCATAAAGAACTTGCGTTTATTCCAAAACATGAGTAGCCCTCCTGCTTGCTTGATGGCTTCTGTGCTTAAGCAATGGTAACTCTTAGAAAAGATTTTTTTAATCATCTCAATGTCGTTGGAAGAGCATTTGGATTCTTGAAGAAGTATAAGGTCTGGGTGTTACGAGAATAGAAGGTTTTTTAGGATCCTTCTTTTGGAGGTGCTGTTTATCCCCCTCATGTTCCACATTGTGATCTTCATTGAGTAACCTTTGGATCAGATAGGACCAAGGCCCTGATTTTTCCTTCATTGATTAGGGGCTTGCTGAGTTCTTTTATTTTCTGTCTTGTGGATTTTTTCCCCCTCTTTCTTCCCGATCCTTGCAGCCTGTATTGGTCCAGATCCAGGTTGGCTTGAATGCCCGATTGGCTGTTGTTTCCCCATTTCCTTTTGGCTACATTCTGGTTGAGATATTCCAACTGCAGGTATGCCATTTCTATTTTCTCAAAATGTTCCTGGGGAATGGCATCCACTCCTAGTTTGGACCATTGCTCATTGACCTTTTGGAGATCTAGATCGCCTATGATCTCCTCCAGAGGATTAGTATGAGTGGTTGAGGATGGCTGGTCTGAATGAGTTTCTGTGAATGTAAGGGTTTGCAATGAGGCAGGGATAGCATTGTTCTAGATGGGAGAGGGCTTTGGGTTTTTTTTATGTGACTGGGCTTGGTGTGAGTCAGGGTTCGAGCTAGAAGTGTTGGATGTGTTTGATAACTGACCAAGCATGGATAGATCTTGAATAGTGGGGGCAGGAGATGCTAGAGGGTGTTCATTTGGATCAAGTTTGCCAAGTGCTTCAAAGCTATTCTGCTGGGTGGGGGTCGTATTAGTGGAGGGTTTCAGAGGATTTTTTCCCTTTTTCCCTTTATTATTCCTTGATACTGGGGTAAAGCCAGGGGGTGTAGTAGCCACCTCTTCTTGTTGGGGCTGTGGTGGGGGTTGATTAAGGGGGTAGCCATGACTAAGATTTCCATGCTATTGGCATGTCTGACATCTTAATGGTATGTTTTCATAGTCAATGGATTGCTTCCAATGAACTCCTCTATGGACCAGATCAATATGGCCTGGGAGGGGTCCTGAAACATCCAAGTAAACACATATTCTAGCGTAGATTGTGTACTTACCTTGAGATGTGAGATCTGAGGTTTTGACAAAGATGCCTAGCTGATTCTCGATGGAGTAGAGCTGACAAAGATGCCCAGCTGATTCTCGATGGAGATGTGAGATCTGAGGTTTAAGTCAACAGCCAAAGAGTAGAGTTGGATCCATACTAGAACTTTTTTGAAGTCTTTCTGTTTTGGAGTGAAGTTGGGTCTCCAGTACGTATGTAAAGTCCTGTAGAGTTGTAGGAGTACGAGCCTCCTTTTAAGATGTGATATCTGTCATCCCTATGACCAAAAATGACAGTGAAAAAGCTCCTTGATCCCAGCTAAAGTTCATAGTCCCCTTTAGGCTTCCATTTCTGGTTTATCCACCAGCCGAGAGCCTTTTCATTGATTTGAACCCCCATGAATCGGCATAATAGGGCATGCTTACTCATGTGACCTCTGTATTCGTCGATCCAAGGATCTTCAATGATTAAAGTGGGTATTTTCTCCAAGAGGGGTTTGCAAAGGGATGTGCCTGTCGCACTGTTTTGACTGGGAATGTTCCCTATAGATGTAGAACCATTGTTCCTCAGGTTGTGGTTTGCAGCCGACTCTTGTTGTTCACCCTGGATCAGGAGCTGGATGGGGTGTTGAAGGGATCAAAGAGAAGACGTCTAAAAACAAAAGGGTCGAAGGTTGGGGGGGCTGAACCCCCCCCTCCCCCTAAGGTGGTCATGGAGCGATTCAGATGGGGTATTTCTTAGAGTTTGGGAGTGCTTGGAATGGGTCGGGCGGCCGAGCAAAGATGGTTTGTGCGGTCATGCAGATCTGTGAGATGAGCGAGCGTGCATATTTGTAAGACTATTTTACTCTTAATTTGCTACAATAGAGTAAATTAAGAGTCTTGTTGTTCTTGGCTAAGGTAATTTTACCACATCTTTGACCATGATCTTAGGCCTACTTTTTTATTAGTCTTGACTGAGTGAATAGGAAAAAATCCATGCGGAGATGATTCTAAAAGTGCCCATGTGGCTCAATTCTTCATTTGACACCTAGAACCTGCCAGACCATGAGAGTAGCTACGGAATCCACAATTAGTTTCAGAATAGGCTACGTTCTATAGCTAAATTGCAAAAATCTATTCAAATAGCAAGAACATGAGAATATAACATGGCAATCATTTTAATGCATTCCTTGAGACAAAAAATAACATTTATCATTGATTGGGCTATGTGATATTATGAGAAAGTAAGGGGAAAAGGTGAGAAAGGATGTCAAAGAGAGGGTAATTCTGAGGTTCAACACATTGTAAAGAATTTTGTGATCAATTCTTTGAGAGATAATCTCAATTAGTTAGCTAAAAAAATGGAAAGTTGTTTCTAACTTCCCTAGGATTTTCCAATGAGTAATTAGGCTCATGAATTAGTTCCTATGGATCAGGATTCAATACTGTATGGGTGGAATATTTTTCTCCTCTATATGTACTCAGAAACAAGTCAAAGAGAAGATTGGATACTTGAAGTTCACATTTTTTTGGAACTGGTGTACTTGACTCTTTGCAAAAATAATGTACATGGAATTGAAGCTATTTTTATGGGATTCTTGTGATGTGGTTAGTGACAATGCTTTTCTCTAGTTTTACTTATGCATCTAATTATTAATTAGTTATAGTAGCCATATATGTTCTTCTTGTGTTAATCTCCTAAGTTTTAAACATAATACATTTCCTAAAATGGTCTATTTTTTCTGAGAATTTCATATAAATGTTTTATCTTCTAAAAAAGTGAATTCATTCATGTATGCTCACTTGGTTTCTTTATCTAATTTCATCATTACCATACTACAATTAAAAATCTATTTTGTGTCACTGATTACACCTATCTTGCCTCATTTTATATCTGCAATTGATCTTTTGGAATACTTTGCCTGGTTCCTAAACTTGGTGCTTCTTTATTCAGAAAAACCTTATCAAACCTTATTGATATGATAACTAGCCTACAACCCTAATACTCTCTAGTTACTTCCATTGGATTTTAGGTTAAATGTATAGAGAGCCATCTCTGATTTGGTAGGGCTATATACCAAGTCAAAAATTTGTCTCTGGTTACCTCTTCAGTTTCCTTTCTCAGCCTTGGGAAAATAAGAAGCGCTAGCATTTTTGGTGCCATTTCTGGGGAGAGAAAGGTCACATTTTCCCTGGGTGTGAACAACAAGGATCATATACGATTGCTAATGGTGGACAATGAACAAACAAAGGAAGGTTGAAATCATTCACCGGGAGACTCTAATTTGATTCAAAGACTCCACTAGCAGCAGGATCCAGAAATCGAGATGAGTTCTCAGTCCAGAATATATGCTCGTATGCATCGATATCATGTTCCAAGCTTTCCAAATCATATGCCTCAGGTATATTGGCAAATATACTTTCCAAAATTTTGAGATGGAAAAGGTGATGATGCTACACTTCATTTAATAAGACTTCATATGCATGTGCATAAGATGACGATTAATTTTCATGAAAATTGTTTAATGAAGATTTTACTGATCACATTATAAGAAAGAGCACAATTTTGGTATGAAATCTTGCATCATGATTGTATTTATTCTCTCAAGGATTTTCACTCAGTATTTTTTGATAAGTATATAGAAACCTATCCTTCTTTACTTTTGATTGAGGATTGTTGTGATCACTTTGAGTTTTATTCAAGAGATGGAAAGTGCTTATGGTGATGAAGAGTTTATGGACGACGAAATATTTCATTCATTAAGTGAAAACCCTTTTTCACAACCATGAGAAGATCATATATTCTACCCTGGATGACAATGAAATTAAGAAGAATTCTTCAAAAGATGACATTGATCTTCCATCTTCCAAAGTTGATGATAATTCTCAGTAGTCATGCCTTTCTTTTAGTGAAAAATATACATATGATAATGGCCATTTCAGCTACCCTCTACTCGATGAACATCCTAATTCTGATTTGGTTTTCATTAAAGTTCCTTGGAGTCATCATTCATCCATTGAGTTCAAAAGTAACGAGAAACATGTTTGTTTCCTAGAAATTAATGATCAACCTATTCATCAGATTTTAACTCAGTAAGGAAAAGAATAAATATATAGTCAAAATTTATATGCTTCTTCTAATGAACTAATGGAAAAAGACAAATTTTAGATCCTTTTAATCATTCTTATTCTCAATAATGTGAGAATGTATCCCAAGACTATAAAATTGAAAAGGTATCTAATGTACAACTACTTCTTACTATGCCTATTATGGAAGAATGCATTAACAATGATATTTTTCAAATACTTGTTGATTATACTATCCATAGACTCTCAATCCATATTTACATGAAGAAACACTCATGCATGAAATTTCAAATTTGGAGAATGATAGACCAACCATTGTAATTCATTTGGAGAACAGTCCTGAAAGAGAACAACCATTGATTACAAATGATGTTTACTTTTCTCCTCTTGTTGATCCACAAGAGGTAATGTTTCATGATTTTCAACACCCCTTGGGCAACCTTTTGGAAGCATCAGAAAAGGTGGAGTTAGTTTTTTCACCAACACGGGTTTTGGACTCAAGTTTCATTTTGAGTTTCCATTTAATAAATATCTATTTATGCCTGGTGGAGCTGAATACAAGCACCAGTCAAGTAGTCGTGTAATTTATTGGCTACAATATCTCTTCCACTTCAGTTGATTAGATCACTTATGGATCAGTTAAAGTATTTAAGGTGTCACAAATAAGCTCAACATTCTGAGCATATTTTTCAGTTTTAGTTTCCAGTAGTTTTTTTAGTTGATGGTACAGTTTAGTTTTCAGTTTAATTTGAGTCAGTTTGAAGATTGTAGCTGCAATGACTCCATTTCCCAATAAACAAGGCTACCTAGTCTATGTTGTTCTTTTACACCTCCTACAGGAGTTTCCATCCCCATTGGAGGCAATGTTAGTGTCCTATAGTCACAATGATCGAATTTAATCTTTCCATTGTTGTTTGAGTCTTAGTTCAAATTATAATATTTGCAAATTAAATTTTACATACCTCTTGATTGTCAAATGGTTCCAATTTATTGTCTAGGTGTCATTTCTACTCCCTCCACTTATCCAAGGTCGCAAAAGAACCATCATGATCATTTTCATCATTTCCTGTTGTTATCTCTAAATTGGTACTAATGGGATGCTCCACCAGACAAATTAGAGTAACTCTTTCAAACCAGATTTTGACTGAGGATTAGCCTCTTCAGCCTAAGAGGACTCTCTCAAATTAACTTATGATTTTATCAATTAGGATTCAATCATATGGCTAACTCTATGATATGGAATTTAATGTGTTTGATTGCAGGAGAAAAATGTGTAGGTTTCACTACAATTGGGTTTATGGAGTCATTGTTAGGAAATTCAATGAAAATGGCTCTCCTTATGGAAGTTGAGGCATGTAATGATTCAATGAAAGAACAACAAACACAAAAATATTCAATGGCTTAATATTCAAAGGAAGTCAGAGCATGTGTAACATGAATTCTGAGTAACTAAACATCAAGATATTGAAAGTAACATATTAATATACATAAGACATAAGCTCATTGAAACATCAATAGAATATCAGATTTAGAAGAAAACACAGTCACTGTATATTACTGATCATCAAAAAATTATAGAGTGATAGTATCAATTAACATTCTCCAACCCCTTCTCATTTGAATTTCTTCCTATTAATAGGCTTTTCTTAATTACATTGGATCTACCCATTTGGATATATCATCAAACCATCATCTTTGAAACATCTCTTAACAATAAACTATTTTATTAGAGCTAAAATAGACACCTAATAACTTTAGACTTATAAGCCTATTAGGACTCTACCTTCCATTTATTACATTCACTTATCTGTATAATTGGATAATTACATCGATGATAACCAAGTGTTCGAGTGGCACTAACCATAATGTATACATAAATACACCAACTAGATTTAGGAACTAATCATCCTACTTTTAAGGAGAATATAATCACGACATTTGATCATTGTGTTTATCCTGAGCTGGAAAAGGTGACATCTTTGTCAAGGAGAAAATCCCTGTTAGAGTGTTCCATGGATGCCCTTTAATTCCTCCACATGGTTATCTAACCTTTAACACACCTTAAAAACACTAAAATACTACCAAATGTTGTTCGCTGCAAAAGTAAAGTGAAAGTTAAAGTTTTGTAGTGTGATTTGGAAGGAATTCCATTTCACCTATCTAAGTCAGTATTTAGCTTTTCTCTTTAATTTGAATGTGTTTCTTGGACAAAATAAGCTAAATACAAATTTTATCCTCATTTGATTTCCACCCAAACTATGATTTTTTGAAAAAATTTAACCTACAGGGATTTCGTTGCGAAATCTAGGCTTCAAGCCTGGGATTCGCTACGAAATTGCCTAATTGACAAAAAACTCATAATTTTGTTGTTTTGTTTCTGAAAACTAGGGCTCTGAAATGAGATCCTATCTCTGAATCCTTAATAGTTCTTGAAAACCTTGAGGACTTTTTTGTAAATCCATTTGTTCTGAAGAAAAACCTCTCCTATTTTTTCGAAAATCTCTAGGTGTCCATAATCGTCATTTGAATAACATGTCTAAGACAGGAAAAAATGAATTCTAAAAATAGATCCCAAAGACATATTCAAATATCCAAATTGGTAGCACCTGTAAGAAAAGTGAAAGTGGTTAATGTTCTTTGATCTATGCTTGAGAATAACCTCTCTCACTTTTTTATTTTTCTCCTCCATTTTCCAAAAAACGGCTCTTGAAGTTGACTTCTCAAACAGTAAAAAGACAGATAAATCCCTTTGTAGCTTCTTGTGAAAGCTCATGAAACCAGCTTTTATGAAGTCCTCTACAATACTAGGGTCTTCCATGTCAAAATTTGACTCTATAGGTTCATACTTGATCACTGAACCTCCCTTTATTAGTATTCGTCTGCATGGCTATCTCTTTTAACACTGTGATGGCCTTCCTGAACTATGACACCTATAAGGAGAAAAACTAAACAACAAGCTGCTTGCTATGGGACTAGAGTTTTTAGAGGTGATAATGGATTGATGCATGAAAACCTCAAATGAAATATGACAGAGAGGTGTTTGGAGATAAGTTTAAAAAATGGAATTCGAATGTGGAGAGAATGATGACAAATGAGGGAGTGAAAGGTAGTGATGGGTGGTATTTATGCTTTTTCATTCTTGGATGATTATGAAAACCAATTATATGACCTCACCTTTACCCTAAGCCACTAAAAACTTGAGAGGTCATCATCACATTCATTTATGCAAAAAAACATGATTCCGTGGCATTCTCAGTTATAAATATGACATATTTTCTATGGAATGATCAAGTGATTTCGTAGCAAAAATCACCTATTTTGCATAGAATTCACTGCGAAATTAGGAAAAAACAGACATGTGGCTAAAAACGAACTTTAAATCAATGTATGGAGATTTTTTATGGATTTATATGGATTTGACCATGATGACATGACCAATGGACTATTCTACAGTTAGGATAAAGACTTATTTCATGAATTTCTCATCAATTTCATGGACCAACCTTATGAGACATAATGAGAACTAGGTGAGTGACCCTAATAAAAAATAAAAAAATTGTGTGTGATAAAACCTGCCATGGTCATCAAATGAGTTTGTTGGTCATCATACTTGTCATGGTATCGTAAGAATTGATACTTTGAGAGTTAAATTTATAAGTCATGGTCAAGAATATGCACATGGTGTTCATCATTATCTGAGTCATCATTCTAAAAAAGGGAGGCTTGTCATCCATTATGGTCATGAAAAAGTTTCATTATGGGAGTTAGGAATTAGGAAAATAAAATTTTTCAAAGAGGATCAAGGTAAATCTATGTCACATGGAGGAAAAAACGTCTGCAACTAAAATAATCATCATTATCTTTTGTATAAATGTATCATTAAGCCATATCCTAGCTCAAATCATCCAAATGATGGAGAAATTGGTCATCATGAAAAACAGAGGTAAAATTTGATTTTTCAAGTTATAAAATGCTTCAAGTAGTTCGATTTGGTTCTATTAATAGTGAAATTCATTCAAGGAGCTCAAATTCAGCCTCAGAAAATTTGCAACTAAGCCAAGAAAGAAGAATTAAAGCAGTTTGCACATCTGTTGCGCTTTTGGGAAGCTTCTAGGGTTTTGTTGTGCTCTCCCTCTTCCATGTCTCATAGATTCATTAAAGTTTCAAAACGTTTCTTTTTATGTTCACACATCCTCCATGAACCTTCATTTAAAATTTCCAATCATTCCACTAATTGAGATCCTTGCATTTCCTTATTTTGGCAAAAAACCCTAGAAAATTATTGTGCTTTTACCCTAGGTATATAATTCACTCTTTTCACCTCACTTTCTCACTCATTTAAATAAATTCCACCTCCATTGTCTTCCTCACATCTATCCCTACCCCCCATAATTTTCTTAGAATTTTTCCTATCCTCCTTGCCTCTCCTTTCCCTCCTTTGAAATTCGGTGCGCTTTTGACTCTGTTTTGGGTCATCATTTTCAAAAGGAGATTGTGACCAAATGAAGATGAATTCGGAAACCAAAAAAACATTTTTGTTAAGGAAAGACAAAATCAAAATAAACTCCTTCAGTTTCTACATAGGTATCATATATTGGGATATATTCAACTTTCTTGGAGAACTATTTCATAAAATCAAATTCTCCAATTTTTCTTCTCTGTTTTAGTCATTATTGTGGCACAATTTCCGAGAAAATGGAAATTAATTTACAAAAACTGAGAGATTTCTTTGTCCAAAAAAAATTATCTACATAAACCTCTCCCATTTTTTTAAAAATTGTTATGTTTAAAAATATATCAGTTCATATTTGACCCCTATGTTTTCTCTATTCTTCTAGAGAATTTGTTGCGTTTCTAGAAACTTGGTTTTAAAATAAATTTGGAGGGGGATAAAATGATGATTTTGGATGACTTAATGGTCCCAGGGTAATGATGAGGTAGGCATCCTAATATTTCTTCATCAACCTTCAACAACATTCGAAACCTTTTTCAATTCATCAAAAAATCAAGTCAAAGTTGTTGTGTTTCTTCTAAGAACATTTGTTGTGTTTCCGGGAAAGTTGTTGTGTTTCCATGTTTAGATATTTTTCATTGAATTTGGAGGTCAAAGTTCAAACTTGGTCGATGTAATAGTTGACTCATGAGTCTTTTGATAATTAATATGACTATTAGTGATTATCATTTTAAATAATTTTGTGATCAATGCTTTGAGAGATAATCTCAATTAGTTAGCTAATAAAGGGGAAAGTTGTTTCTAACTTCCCTAGGATTTGGCAATGAGTAATTAGGTTCATGAATTAGTTGCTATGGATCATGATTCGACCCCTTAGAGTTGGAATCTTGTTTTTCCTCTATATGTACTTAGAAACAAGTCAAAGAGAAGGTTGGATAGTTGAATTTCACATTTTTTTGGAACTGGTGTAGTTGACTGTTTGTAGAAATAATATACAAGAAGTTGCAGCTATTTTTTTGGGATTCTTCTGATGTGGTTTGTTAGTGTTAATATTTTGATTGGTAAAACATTCTCTTTGAGTTTATTTTCTAGTAGTACTAGGTCAAATTTTTTGTCTTTTAAAACAATGTTTCAAATAAATTTTGGTCACTGCATTTGGTCTACGTCAGAAATGTTGCTCCCTTTATTCCATCAATGGTCATCATCTTCTCAGAGGTCATGTCACTCATTTTCATTTAGAGTCTTAGGTCAGTCATTCTATCTCCATATAATTATGTATCTAGGTCTCCTTGTTTTTCCATTGAAAAGTCCAAATATGTCACCAAAAAGGGCGAACGAGGCTTCATTTTCATCATATCATTCTTTGAAAGGGAGTTAGCATAGTTAGGATAATAAAGTAAGATAATTTGTCTTATTTCAAAACCTGTTTCATTATAAAAAAATTCCAAAAGAGGTTGAATGGACAAAAAGAGCTCAATTTTATATCAAAGGCTATATCTTAAAGTATTGACTTATTAGTGTATTTTATCCAGAGTTTGAGAAACATTATAAAACATGCGCTAATAGCCTAATGCTTTAAGTTCTTTATGTCTCTATCCAAATTTCGGAGGCATTATGTATTATAACCAAATTTTTCCACTCATGTCATAAGGGTTGAAAATGAAAAAGAAGTTTGTCACTAGTGGTTAATTCTCATGCCTCACCTAACAGTCTGATCAATCAATCCATCAAATCAACAACCCACTTCAACATATCAATCCCTCCTCATTTCACACTCTCCCCTTCGTAAACCTCTTACCACTCCTACCCCCCTCCAAAAACCACCCTCCTTTCCCACCATTTTTCCTCCGTATCTCCATCCACTCCCCTATTGCCATGCATCTCCTCCCACCTGATCCAGCTCCTGTTTATTTTTCCATTCCCGCATGCACTCCTTCACTCTCATCCTGATGTGTGGCTCATATAGAGTATTTGTTACACATTTGGTACCTTTTTTATGCATATGTCAATGTGTTGTTACACATCAGGGAGAGCTTGTTACGCACCAATCAGTGTGCTGAATTTTTGGTGTTTTTCTACCAATTCATTCCTCCAAGCTTCAAGGTCATTTTCATCAGTATTTAAATCTTCCTCAAAATTAGGTAAGAACCCCATATCCTCCTCAAGTCAAATTATTAAGCACAATATGTATTTTCTTACTTACCTTATTTTCCACTAACTTTTCACTTATGTTTATCATTGGATGATTTCAGTGAACTAAACCCTAATCCTACTATCTAATACGATCATACACCTTCCCCAAATCATATTATATCATTCCATACCATTCACAATATCCCTACACTTCATTCCCATCAAATCCTAATTTCATACTATTTTTCTATTACAAAAATAGGAAATCCCTCTGTTTTCCTAATTTGATCACCTTATTTACATCCATTTCACCAAATTTCACCTATATTTTGAAGACAACATACAACCCTACCTCCTAAATTTTTTTTGGGAATTTATCTTGGTTTCATTACCCTTCATTTAATCCTCCAAACCTACCCTATCCATGTCCTATGTTTTTCCAAATTCACAGTCCACATACCGACTACATCTAAACACCTATGGTTTAATCCTTTTGATAGACATTATGGAAAGTGAAAATAAAATCCATAAAGGAGGGAACCACATCTGATTTGGACCCTCCACCTTACATGAAGTTAATGCATCACCATTTTCCAAATGATGCTTTGAGAGGACTGGATTCTTGAAATTGTGTGAGAAAATCATGGAAGAAGGTTGTCATCTTCAATTGACAAGCTTATTTGCTACTAGTCTCATTATGGATGTTTCGGGAAAAAACACCCTAGAGGTTTGTTGGGTCAAAACCTCCACAGATCAGGGCATGCTATTCAAGAAGGACTCACACAACCACACTTGTATGCTAAAAACTATATAGCATCAATAGTATAAATCACCTGTAATCCTACGTTTGATGTAGATCCCGCGGGGTCCAAACCCCCAACAACCCTTCTTCCTCCTTAACCTGAAAACCAAGAAGAAACGTGCACAGAAATCTAGTTGTACAGCATATAATTACCCTAAATGTCAGTGAAAACCATGTGAAACATCATGTAAACAATAATAAATGCTTACATAATAATCTTTTCACATATACAAGTAGATTTTAACACGTGACTTCAGGAACAAGATGGTTCTTCTTCATTATGAACAACATGTACAGTAATAAAATGTGGAGAGATCACCTGAATCCTTCCACGATCTTCGAACAGACCGTCGTCCAGATCTGTCCCGCCCTTGCCTCGCTAAGATACTTTCAAGACTTGTGCACTCAAGATGGCATATAAACTGATGAACATCTCCAGGAAATAAGGGTTTCTTGTAAAAATCTGGGAAAGTGCAGGAGGCATGGGAAATTAGACTTGAATTGGGGCTCCAACAGAGTATAATATCTATAAAATTTCTCCCTCCCTTAGGCCATACACATGAGGGGCTTTGATACTCCCTCAAAGTAGTTTCAATCATTTGGAAACAGTTGGCCACGTGCTAGGGTGGTTGAACTACTAGAGTAACCATCAACCCAGCCCAAAAATAGGGAATTTTTATATATTTCTTAATGATTTTAATGGCACACACAGAAAATTACATGTGGACTCGCGTATACATGTGGAAAAGTCTGGGCATACCCGCGTATGGGATTTTTAACACTGTTTTTTATGAATTTTGTTCAAGTCTGTGGGAATGGGTGCCCAAGGCCATAGAGACAATCATGAATCACATGAGGGTGAAAAATGATTCTATAACAATGGGAAAGGCCATCATTGTAGGTGAGGAGATCAAATTACCATCAGGTGTGATTTATTCAGCAACAATTATACCTAGTCATGGAAAAAAGAGGTTTAAAGGCATGGATATATACCTTGAAGATTACAAACTGTTCCTAAAACCTCATGCTAGAGAGAACCATTAGTACATCTTCCCTTTTAGGCGCCTCCTTAACAAATATGCTCCTTTTATGAGGTTAATTATGAAATATTTTACATGTGAAGGGATATTCTCTAGGTTGTATAGGTACCCTATCAGATTATTGATGCACTTTTCCTTTACTAAACCACTTGAATTGCCATATTACTTGTACAAAAGTTTGGTTAGAATGACTAAGAAGGCTCAAAGCAGAAACGAAGATCATCACCCAAGTACTTTCCACCATGGTATAGTTAAACTCATTAATTACATCATCTCTTAGCTATCAACATCACTTGGGAAACCTTCATGGAAAAATTAGCAACAATGCCTACCACTAGTCCTCCTGTCATGCATAGCATACCATCACCATCAGTATCAGCATAGCCAATGGAGGTTGGCTTTTCTAGCATGAAAAATCATATTTCAAAGGCTCATAGGGTTTTTGAGTTCACTCGCACCTATGATAAGGGAAAGATACAAGTCAATGCTACCATATCCATCAAAAGTATACCCACACTTGACACTATAACTGAGCAAAGAGAAAGAGAGGAGAAACTATTCATGCATCAAATTGAATTTCCATTACACCAACATGATAAACAAGAACCCTTAGAATTTTACGTGACACAACAGGTTGAAGTTAAATCAGCTGAAGAGATCACAAAGATGAAATATGAGGAAATAGCATAATTGAGGGATATTTTCTACGTTGCAAATTCTCAAATTACTTTCCTACAACAAGAAAATTGGCAATTGAAGGTGAAGCATCTAATACAAAGTAAACCGAAGGTAGACCTAGAGACAGATAAAGGAAAAGGGAAGCAAGTAATAGATTTTAATCAAATGCATGACATGGATATCGAAACACGGTCAAGAAGGCCAAATACATGAGGCCTTAAGAGGGCATTGGAGCAAGAAAGAGAGTCACCTCATCAACCTGAATAGTTAACCTTTGATGAGCTAATTATTGATGAGATCAATCAAGACACAAAACTCTAGTTTGGAAGGGTGAATGAAAATTTGGAGAATATTTTGAAAAGAGGCAAAAGATACAACAACCTCCAGAGACACATGGTCAACCATTATTATACCAAGAACAAAATTTCACAAATCAGGCTTAAACAAGTGATAAAGAAGCTAAAAGAGGCTCAAAAGAAGGTAAAGGAGAAGGATAGTTTAGATATGTTGGTTGAAGCTTCATTGGCTATTTATCACATCATCCACAGGTGCCATAAAACAAATTTGGAGATTTTTTTTGTATTTTTAGTGAATTTTGCACTAAGCTGGAAATTCAGCCTTCACATATGTGTATCACCTAGTTGTTACACTTTTTACTAGGGAATAAAAATGATGAATGGATTACATGTTTGGATGCATTATGACGAGTGCATCATAGATCAGGAACCCTTGATGCATGAAAAGCTCTAGTTTGGAGGAAAATTCCAAAAAAACACTAGTTTTTTATGTTTCTTCCAGTATTTTTGATAGTTTGTTACGCATATAGAGTAACCTTGAGTTAATCAAATTTTGGAGGCCTTCATATGGGTCATGTTTCAAAATTAAAGATGTTATAGAAACTATACACATATAGCTAGTTGGCGTATCTTTCATATTTGTATTTAGAGTCCTAAAAGTCCCTCAAAATCAGCTATAAAAAAAGTGTTATTCATTTGTAGAAAGTGTTACACATCTGCATAGGATTCCTCCGGACACTTGTCAAGCCCATTAAAAGTTAAATTTTCTAGGTTTTGTTGTCCTTTGAGATGGCATTGGAGTAAATATATATATATATATATATATATATATATATATATATATATATATTGCCTCTCTTTTGTGCAGGAATAATGTAATTAATGAAGTAGACACACACTCTTAGTCTATAGCTGAATTTGAGGGAATTGTTTCTAACCTCCCTAAATTCTAGGAAGTGACTCATCTCATGGACTTATGATTCATTTTACATGGGATTTAGACCCTATGAGGTGTCATGGTGTATATTTTTATAAGTAGACCAATTTTAGTATTTTCTTGGGTTAGATAGTTGCTTTTTGCAATGGAGCTATTGTACAAGCCTTTTGGAATGAAATCAAAGACAATGTTGCAGAATTTTTGTTCAGAATCATCAGTATGACTTGGAGAATTTGTTCCTTATCTATATGTTTATCTTATCATATTGAATGAGATATTTTCCTTCTTCATATGCATGCACTTATGTGTTTATCTTGTGAGTATATAAGCATAAATTGTGCCTTTTCATGCTTTGTCTTAACAAGATTTACATTATATGTTTATTTTCCTATAAATGAATGAATTCACCTCAGTGCTCATTCAAATGTTCTACAATTTCATCCTATACACAATGAAAAACTAAACATTATTTCAAGCTACCTACCCGGCCTCATCCATATTCTTTGCAACTTGACCATGAAATTTGACCTTAAACCCTAGACCTAGTCTCCTTACTATCATTCCTATCCAACACAGAAACACGAAAAAAAAAACCCTATTTATTGAGCTTATATACCTAGCCTAAGATAATTAGATATTCAATCATTTCATTGTCTGTAAAGTGACATTGAGAGAGCCCTCTCTCGTCCTGGTAGGGCTAGCTACCTGACATAAAGCCTGGTCTATGGTTACCTTCCTTCAATCCCACTCTTAGATTTGGGAAGTTGGGGGAAGTGATAACATTCTTGGCACTATTGCTGGGGAGTGATTGAAAAATATTCCCTAGGAATATTTCTCTAGTACTCTGAAGGTTAGACTTGTGAGAGACAAGTTCTAGCATTCGAAACATGATGAGTTCTTAAATTCAAGCTAAAGTTCAAATTCCTATCTAATTTGGCTCCTAAAAGACATACTAGGTCAAATCTAGACCCTACTCCCTCACCAATTGTAAATGACACTAAGATTCTTTTAAGAAAGAAAAAAACCAAGTCTCAAAAAGTTGGAAGAGATATTCCTCCACTTGTCAAATCAAATTCCTTGCCTACTTTATTTTCTTCATAAAAATTTTCCTATATTTCAAAATTCGAAACATATTTTTCAGGTCTAAGTCTGAAATATTTCTTTCAGAAACTATGTTTGATCCTATTTATTTTGATACCTTTGTACCATTTTCTTAGTCTTCTTATTCCGAAGTTGATTGTGAAGTTCGGTCTAATTTCTACAAAATGAAAGGCTTGGTGGATAAATTTCAAGAAAATTTAGAAAAAAATCTTATTTCCAATATCAGCAACAAGCTTTTGCTTCACCACCTATCATTACACATTCACATACAACTACACCATCATCTCTTCCTTTCATTCCATCATTACCTATGGAAGTTTTCACTCCATCAACACCTTTACAAGCCCCTCCATTAATCATGGCCAGATTCACTCCATTTATTTTACCCCAACAACTCACTACACTACCTCAAAATTATGGTCAAAGATTGCCCCTTTTTTTATGGAACATTTGAGGTCACTGCTTATCAAAACATTGGCAAAGTGGTTGATTTCATATATATTGGAGAGATTGAAAACATTGATTCCAATATGTGCATCATTGCATAGAGTTTGTAAGGAGAGGTTAAGAAATGGTTCCGCTCTCTCACAGATGGTTCAATATCTACTTCACAAAAAATGATTTATTTTTTCATGAAAAAATGGGAGGAGAAGAAGAATCCATTTTAAATTTTAGCTGAATATAATGCCTTGAAAAGGAATCCCAATGAGTCTGTCCAAGAATTTACAACTATATTCAATAAAATCTATGATTCAATTCCTGAGAATATCAAACCTCCTCCTTTACTTCACTATCCAAAGTATTTTGATCCTGACATGGCTTACCAGTTGAGGGAAAGAAACCCATCAACTCTTGAAGAAATGCAGAGAAATGAAATGAGCATGGAAGCTAATTTGATAATCAAAAAGTCGAAAATCAAAACAGTGAAAATGGTCACTATCAAAGAAGAAACATATACTTCATGTGAGGGAAAATTGGACCCTTGATCAAAACCATGAAGAATATTATGGATAAATTGTCTATCGTTGATAGACAAGATGAAACCTCCATTATAAATCCCAATTTCAGGGGTCAAAATCAGCGGCCTCGGTACAAGATCAAGAAAACGTAACAAAGGGGTCAGGATCCACAAAGTCAACAACAAATTCACACTCCATTTCAGCAAAGCTACACAGAAGGTTCTGATGAAGAAGATGAAGAAGAATTTCTTGGAAAGAATCATTTATTTGAGGAAAATCAGCAGCCTATTTTCCTCACTGAAGAAGCTGATTTTTCTGCAAAAAATTATGCACCAAGAGATCAACAATATGTCTTGTCAAATGACGAAATTCTATCTGTATGGACAGAAGATTACCAAATGGGATATTATAATTCTCTTACTCAATTATAAAGGAAATATGTTTTGAGGAGTAATAATGTTCCTATAGCCTCTAGTCAGAAAAAACAAAATGCTCAAATAGATGTTCAATCATAAAGAAACCGCCACTCCAAATCAAAGCAAGGAAAAGGACATGTTGTTCCTTATCATGAAAAAGGAAATGAAACTTCAACCAACAGTCAGAATAAGGATAAAGAAGTACAATATGGAGGAAGGAAGAAGGAAATTACACAGAAATATAAGCTAGAGAAGAAATATGCATCATTGAAAGAGGTAGGAAAAAATTATACTCTTTTTAGTCTTGAAAATAAAATCACAAAGTTGAAAGTTTCCATTCCTCTAACTGAAATAGTCAAGAATGACCAATATAAGTTTCAAGAAGCTAAGTTTCTTAGGGTGGATTAGATGTCTGGCATGGTTAATCTGAGTGATGATCACCCAGAACTTCTATTTGGTCCTATTGTTGATGGTGATTTAGAATATAGTGAGGTCCCTCCATTTTATCTTAGCCTCAAAACCCATGATTTTATTCTCCATAATGCCATTCTTAATTCCAGAGCCTCTCATAACCTCATTCCCAAAGCCATTATGGATAGATTAGGCTTCAATATCACAATACCGTACCATGATATTTATTCATTTGATTCAGGGAGGGTGAAATGTCTTAGCCTCTGTTAGAGTCGGTATCTTCATCCCTCCATTAGAGATCAAATTTCTCTTGTTGCATTTCATTTTAGGTGTCTCATTTAGTTTAGTCAGTTGCATTCCATTAGGATAATTGATCATCTGATAGAAGGGTCTTGTCACTCATATCCCTCATGTCATGTACCTTCTGGTCCGTGTCTGTTCATAAAAATCATTTACAGTCATTTTGGGTCTCCTAGTTAGCAAAGAGTCATGTTAGGGTTTTAGTCCCATGAGGTCTAGGGTTTCATTAATTTAGTCTTCAAAATGTCTAATAATGTTAGCAGGAACATGAGGGAGGTTCGGAATATGTTTTCATCCCAAAATTTTTTATCATCATAGTGCTTGATAATGATTTTTCTTCAAAACTTCAAAACTCTGTTTTGAAGAAAAAATGTCTATTTTATCCTTTTGTAATAAATGCAATGTAAATCCCCGGATGCGGGTGCTACGATGGCTATGGAGTGTGAGAGGACAGGAGCTACCGGATAGGAGGCCACTTTCCATCCCTCACGGCAGCATTGACTACACCTGTCCGACCGAGCACGATGAGCCAGTTTTATCTGTCCGCAGTTATTTCAATCCCGATTGTGTTTAATGGAGTATGCTCTGAAGGCGATACTTATCATCCTTGAGGCGATTCGAAGCTGCCTCGACTGCAGAACCCATATCTCGCACAAGATTTGCAAGATTGGTTATTCAATGCGGCATTTGGAGAGTTGCAGGTTGTGTTCTTTAAACGCTATGGAGCCGCTAGCCCCCCAACCGATGAACGCGCATTGCAATTATGCTCTGGACAGAGCCAGAGAACGCACCTCCACTGGTAAGCATAGTCGACTCACTTGTTGTCTGCAGCCCGATGACAACTTACACATTTCTGTAGCTGGCCCCTATTTCCTTGCGACTGTCATGCTGGGCATCCCTCCTGCTACGTGCTCTCAGGTTCCTCCGAACTCCAGTCCTGCTAATTCTGCAACAATGCCTAGGCTGAGGCAGAGAATGAGGTGCAGGAGGGGGCCTTCGCGCCCTGCCAGAAGGCCGTCTCCCTCTCCTTCCTCTTCCCCATCAGACACCTCTACTCACTCTGACAGTCTCCCTCGCCTCCTCCGGGGGCGCTTGCTCCGTTCTGGACGAAGGTTGGATTCTCCTTCTGGAGATGCGCTGCCCGCTCAGTCGCACACTGCTCTTTTCTCGTTTGATTGTGCTTTGAACAAGACTCGCATGACGGTGGCCATCTCCGTGGTCTTCTTGGAGGAGCCTATTCCGGAAATTCCGCCTGAGGATCCTGATCCTGACGCCGGCACACACATGAACCAGATGCAGCATAGCGCGAGGGGTCAGCCTGAGGCTTCCGGGGCGACTCTGCAGGCAGACTCTGTTCGTGTTTCGGCTTCAGTCGCTGAGGCTGCTCACCATAATAAAGATTTCCCCCATGTTCACAGCAATCCAGAAGACTTCAGCTGCAGGATTGAAGAGGTTCCGCCGGATGAGTAACTCGTCTCTCCTTTCTGGTTTCTTTTGTTTTTTGTCGACCCTCTCGGAGGGCCTGTTTTGCTATACCAATGCCTATCTCAATTCTGTTCCATTTTTTGTAAAAAATTAGTTTCAGTCCGTTCTATGGTCTAGTCATGTTTGGGACCAGTGTCTTAGCAATGCGTATGGTTACAAGTCTATGTCTTTTCAGCTCGATCCCCTGCGTGGGATTTTTTATGTTCTGGGTTCTTCAAGATGGTGCCCCTTGCAGGGCTGCCCAAATCTAGTCACAGTCAGCCTAAATGGCCTCTCTGAAGGCACAGATATGGCCTCGGCCAGTTGTACATTATTTTCTTACTGATAATAGATTACTTTAACTTAGCAAAAAAAAAAAAAATGCAATGTAAATTTCAAAGTTTTTCAGTTGTAAAGTTCTTCAGGCGCAGCCTTAGTCACCTTTTCTAAAACCCCATGCCAGCTATCCCTGCAAAGGCAGACAAGAGATTCATCATTCAGCTCAAAAATCACAAAGGAAACAAAAACAGAGTTTATGTGAAAAGTGCCAAAGTTTTCAAACTTTACAAAGTGGGTTTTTTCAAATCAAAAATTAAATTCTATGGCATAAAAGATATTTTGTGTTTCAATAATCATATTGCAAGCCAATAAAAGAGTGAAGCAAATAGAAATAGTGAAAGAAACAAAGCCAACGTTTGAGGGTAGATTGTGTGTGAAATTCATTGTCGCGGCACACTGGGTGGAGGTCGCGGCGCACTGACTGAGCGCGGCGCATAGGGCCGCTCTACACCGTGCAAAGTTGAACTATCGCAATGCATAAGGAAAGTGAGATGCACTAGGCCACTGTCGCGGCGCACAGGGTCGACACCCAATTTTTTATCATTGCCTCCAAAAAATCCCAAATCGCTCACTCTCATTTGTCCAAGTTCATGTGAGACTGTAGTTGTCATTTACAAGTATTTGAAAATGCATTTTGGAGAATTTGAATGCCAAAACTATAAACCCTATCCTCTTGTTGAAGTGTCTCCTTACGGTTTTGAAGTTGAAGTTTTAAAATTTTTTTTGGTGCCAAACTTGTTCATTTCTTACTGTTTATTCCTCCTCTCATTGTTATACTATCAATACATCCCCTATCCCCTTACATCCCTAATGCCACTCATATCATCTCATTCCCATTATTCCTATCCCTAAGTAATTTCATTTCTATCACTCTCCCTTTCTCATTTCACTTAAAAATTCCCAAACCCCAAGTTTCCCAAACTGTCAAGTGGCTATCCATTGTCCTTACGTTTGTCAAAATTTGAAAAGGTAAATTCCACTTGATTAAACCCCATTGTTCCCACTGCCCCATTTCTCCTACAGTCCCTCCCCTTTGACACATATTTGGAAATTGAAACAAAGCACCAAATTCTCATTTTCCTCTTATACAAGCCTACATACACCTTGCATGGACATCATGGAGACAAACACTGATACATCCTATTACAGAGATACTGATTCTACCATTGAACTACATGCACCTAGAAGGCCTCGTAAAGGTGGAAAACATGTGAGAGAAGAGCCCACCTCATTGACTCAATTGCAGGCATGCCCGCTTACCATGGCATGTTTTCGAGAGCAGTCATGCTATCAATATTGTGAGATGATTTCTAGGATTCATCGTCATCAGGAGTTGGATCATTTGTTTGTATTGCATTTACATGATGGTCAGGTAACTCTTGCTGGTGTAAATTTCACTTTGACACCAGAAACCATTTCTCAAGCAACCGGGATATCGAATGTGGGTGAACAATGGAACAAAAGATAGCAGGTGGAAATAGTGCATTATGAACCATACATCAGGCCTATCTTTGTGAGGAAGCTCAGTAGGGTGTTCCCATTCTAGTTCCTGAAGGAATCCTATGCGCCTTTGATGAAACTTATTATCAGATATTTCAGTTGTGAGGGCCGATTTTCATGCCTCTATGCCTACCACATTAGGTTATTGATGCATTTCACCAGAGTGAGGATGATGAACATACCTTATTTCATGTGCTGGAATATCGAGAGAATGACCACTCTTGTGTAGAAGAAAACTCCCGAGCAACAGTACAACAATATTTATCACTATGCACTCATCAAGATCGTGGTTGTACATCTGCTTGGATTGCAGGGCATTTCATGGGAGGATTTCACTTCCCGTGATTTCTTCATAGCACCTCAGGTTCCTCCAAAGGTTGTTCGTGATGCAGGTGAACCTTCACATCAGCCTGAAGGTCACGATACAGAGCCTATCAGTGTGCCAGTGTTTGTTACTTATCAGAGAGGCACTAGAGTATTATTTGCAGCAGCTCGACGAGTACTATCTCCACCTGGGGTGGAAGGGGTCTCTTTCCTATCATCAGAAGTACAAGTACAGGTACAGGACAGAGGTAATAGGCCTATGCGGGATGAAGGTCCTTCAGGAGGCCAAGATACTGATTTCATACTTATTGATGAGGATTTGAGCTCTCTAAGCTCAAAGTTGAGAGAGACTATTCAGGAGCAGAAGACAGAGATTGACACATTGACCGTCAAATTGCAGAGAGCCCAATGGATCATAAACTACTTGGAGCAGCAGAACAAATAGTTATAATATCAGCAAACAATCATGGAGTTGCAAAACATCCGTGAGAACCGACAAGCTGCCCAAAGAAGCCAAATTGAGATGACACCCATTGAGCGGGAGATTGAGGTTGATAGATAGACTTGGCTTGAGAGGGTCAATATTCATGTTGAGAAGCTGTTGGAGAAGGCAAACAAGGAAAATAACATGCTTAGGCACATGAATAACCATTATTGGGCACGAAATCATGTTTGCAAAGAGAGGATCAAGATCCTGAAAGCAAGGCTAAGGAGGGCACTAAAGCATCGTAAAAGGCATGATAGACTCCAAATTTTGGCCAAAGCTTCTTTGGCTCGTCATAGTGCTTGATGGTGGACATTCAGCTCAAATTTCAAGAAATTTGGGAAATTTTTTGTCAATTTTGAATTTTTTGGTGTAAACACAGATTTTTCTACCCGACGCGTAGCGCCACTTGGCGTGCGCTTATAATTGGCAGCTCTCTTGAAGAAAAAAATTTATTTTTGGATTTTTCATCAAAATTTATGCATGCCTACCCATTACCTAAGTATTTTTACAAGTTTTGGGTTGCCTAAAGGGTCAAAAACACCTCAAAAATTACCTTTCTGCCACTTTTTGGACACACAAGAAGCAGTGTTGGGAGATTTGATTTTTGGAGGGGCAAATGGAAACCAAATTCAGAAGTTCCACTTGGGTTTAATTTTCCATGTTTTCATCTATTTGAAGAGGATACTTCAAAGCCTCTTGGCCTCTTCAGCTCCTCACCGGTCTAAACTATCCATTCATTCAATCTAAAGCATCAAAACAATTGCCTTCCTTGCCCCATTCAGAAACTCTGCAAAAACTAGGCCTCATCCTCGAACCCAAAACTGCCTTTCGTTTTGTTTCCAACAAAACCCCCAAAATCAAAATAAAACTCCTTTACTTATATACCTAGCCTAAAATCAGCCTTTATTTCAAGTCA